>PVJD01002344.1:0-207727 GCA_004026545.1 Mormoops blainvillei
GGGAGGCAAGACCTAAAGTCAAGGGCAACGGAAAAACAAACTAAGCCCCAGCTCTGCATACTTGCAAATGAGCATTGTTCCTGGAGTCCATGTTCTAGGAGCCAGAATATCACAGGGCTCAAAACTGCAGGTCCTTCAGCTGGAGAAAAACAGGGTTGGAAATGCAGATCAGCCATGTACAAATTGCTGAACCTTTAAAGCCTTGCTACTCAAAAGAAGGTTCAGAGACCAGAGAGAGCGGCATCACCTGGAGGCCTGCTAGAGCTATAGGATTTAAGGCCCCACCACAAAACAACCTATTGGGAAACCTCATTTCAACAAGACCCCCGGTGCTTGGCATGGACCTCAAGGTTTGAAAAACACCACTTAAAATCAGTGATTCTCAGTCTTGGGTTTTCATTAGAGTGACCTGGGAAGTACTAGAAAATACCGATGCCTGGGCCTCACCAAGAGAGATTCTCTCTAGTAATGCTTGGGCATCGGCTACCCCCTGTCTTACAGGGTGAGTTATTAGGTGATTTCAATCATGTAACTGGTATGGAGGCACCACGTGCCCTGGGTGATCATCAGAGCTTCTCCCTGTCGGTTTTGCTAAGGGTTACGCGGAGTATCGTTCAGACCAGCAGGGGCCAAGTGTTCACAAATGTTATTTTTTTCCTCCTCCTCTTCGTAGTCTTCTGCTTCACCTTTGTAATACTATGCACAAGTTAAAGCAAGTTTTCCCTCTTGGAAATGTCAAAAAGTTTTGCTATTTACTTACTCAATATTTTTAAATACTTTCTGAATAAATAAAATTTAATATATTTATAGAATGTACCCAACACTGTTCTCTTCTTGGTGAAACGGTGACTTGTCATGCACCATAAGGTCATTGAAGACAGACTTTGTTTCTAAATCTACGACGCACCCAGCCCTGAGCCCCTGGGTCCCGGCCTGCTTTCTTATAGGAAGTCAAACAACTATTGAGATATAGATACACCTGTCAACTACAAGGGGAGGGGAAAAAAGAAAACAAAACTCACACATGTGTCTAATATCTAGAATAAAGGAAGAGTTTAATAACTTCTCCTCAGTTCAGTTTCTTAAGTTTGGGAAATTTATTATATTACCCCCTGAAATGCATAACAGATAATGACATTACCAAATTATCACAGGCAAGAAAATAGTATTCAAAGTGTCTATGTGAGAAACTACAACCGGAGACCTAGCAGTGTGAGGTCAGAGATGCTACAGGCTGACTTACCCCCGATCTCTGCCCTGCGGATGTGAGGAACGGAGCAGCCAAAGCATGGGAAGGGCTGCTTCAGGGCTATTATGATCAAGGATTTCTATTTTAATATCTCCATGCTTTTGTCTGATTAGAAGATTATTATTCATTGTTTCTAATTGCTCCATTTCTGTATCTGTTCATAAATACACATCATAAGAACAGTTTCAAAAGATCTGTCACAGGATTGTCTCTATTTTCTGTGCTCTTAAATGTAAAAGCTTCCAAAAGAAACATCGGCAACTCAAAATAATGGTTATGTAAATGAAAAAAAACAAAACAAAACAAAAAAAGCCCTGTTTATGAACCAAAGAAAAGAAAAGGTACTTAGAGCCAGGACCCTCCTCTTCCCACCAGGGAGGCCTTGCAGCAGCCTCCTTCTCCCTCGCTCACACCCTTCTCTCTCCCAAATTCTAGGGGATGCTCTCTCCAGAGCACACCAACTACATGCTTCAGTGGATTAAGGGTCAACTGCTAATCTGTACATTCACCCTTTATCATAAAATTCAAACTGTTCTCGATTTTCTGGCATTGTGTCAGGCCCTTAAATGCTTGTTTCATCTATTGTGGTTTACTATAAATTCTGGTTGGAAGGAAAAAAAAAAAAAAAAACAAGCCCTGCAGATATTACAATAAACACACACAGACACACGCATACAGACACACACTCTGAAGCAGAAAAAAAATTTTTCTATCTCCTTTGAGCTTAACAATCAGCAGGGCCCAAATTACCTCTTATTAACATTTATTTTACAAAAGAGGCAGGGTATAATTTGGTGATAGATTCAGATTTGGAGAGGAGCTATAATCAGCCTCCTGAAGTGCTCTGCCTGAAGTACAAGGCTGCTATTTTTTTGTAATTACATTTCTCTGCCCCCCGCCCCCTCCCCAGTCTGTAGAGTCTTTCATGGGGATCTCTGGGGCTTGAGTTTCTCCCTCCCCCTTCGCTCCCTTCTTTCTCTCCTCACCAGTCCCCCTTCTCTCCCTTTCTCTCTCTAGGCCTCTTTGAATAATGGGGCCTCTTTCAATAGCCCAGGCAAGCCTGCAGATTAGGAAGTCTGTTTGTGGAGATGGGGGCTGGCTGAATAGGAGCAGGAGGTCCCGCTCCCCTGGCAAACGAGGCCCTGGGAACCGGTCCAACTGTAGAGAGCATGTGCTGGGGGGGTTGAATAGGCAAGCAGCAGGCTGGCCCATATGTCAGCCTGTGCCACAAAGACCCCTCTGCATATCTACCATGACAAACAGGATTACCGAAGACAATTAATCTGGCACGCTTTATCAAAATCAAGCACTGACCCCCGACCTCTCCCCTCGGTGTGCGGCAGATGCCACGCTCCAATTCAATAGACCTCAAGTGTTCCCGTTTTCACTGCTGAAAAGAATCCAAGGCCTGAATAAGCCTGGCATGGACTAATTGCAACTACTGTGTGATGGTGACAGTCCTAATCAAATAGGACGAGTTCACCTTTTCTCCCACTTTTAATGGAGGTGCTGGCCATAGCTCCCTGTCTGTGGCAGAAAGGAAAAGAAATGCATCAGTTTTACTTTTATTCTTCCTGTCTGGTGCCTGCAGCTCACTGGGGTTGGGAGAAAAAGACAGAGAAGCAGGCTGTTGCTATTCTGCAGCTTACGCCCTGATATTTGGGGGTTCCATTCCAGTGGGACCAGGTCCCCCAGTGGCTGAAGGTCATCATGGTTTTCACAGACTAGTTCGCCCTTCTGTGTGGCACTTTATATGAGAGACAATAAAGCCACAGAAAAGCTGTGGGGCCTCTACAATCAACAAAATCTCAGATCTTGGCTCCATCTAGTCCATTCTTGTGACTCAGTCCAATTTATCTAAGTTTCTACATTTTCCCCTTTTATGACCTTGATAAGAAGAGCCCCAGATTTGCTTCTGTTAGGAATATTCACAAAACTACTAATTTAGAACCGAGAGCCCTTTGTAGAAAGAAAATATTTATCGTTCTTTGACACTTTTAAGGTTTGCTAGACCAACGAGAGAAGGGAGGCCTCTGGCCATATCTCTTCTCACTGGGAAGAGGCTCTGGGAGAACCTGGAGGTCAGAATTAAGCAGGGTTGACAGTTATGCATTTTCTTGTTGTTACAGTTCTCTTCCCCAGAGATCAGCCTCAATACTCTAAGTATGGAGAAGCAATTATTAATTGGTTCAAACTTGGTGAGTCCTTGGTGAGACTTTTTAATAACTTCTCAGTTTTGGTTCCAGGAGCCTTTCTCTAAAATCAAATTGGAAGCTACCGCATGAAGTTGTGCAGCTTTTCTTGAAGTGGCACACTCAGATCACTAGACCATGATCACCTAGAGAGCCCCCATAAAAATGCAGATTGTAGACTAAGCTCGAGTCTCATTTCCTTCTCATCATGACTCAGCACCTTGTAGCCAATTAGTGATGGCATAAGTAACCCACTGACCTGATCAAAGAGAATTACGCTCTATGAACTTCCGCTTCCAGTCCTGTAAACCTTACTGTAACCATGCTGAGATGGGCTTCTCACCACATTCAGTTTTGAACTCAACTGTTCATGGTTTCCTAATCAATAAAATGTTTATATTGAATAGAGCTTCCTGAACTATTTTTGACATTATTGTCTTAAATCTGATGTTGCAGTTGAAGGAAAGGAGTACTAGCTAGTAGACTGGGTTCTAGATTCATCATGGTTGAGTCATTCTCTGAACTTCGGTTTCTTCATCGATAATGGTGGCATTGGATCAAGATATCCCTTGTCCAATCCATCCTTGAGACATGTTGTTTCTTTAGATCTGATTTTCTGAGAGCTCCTTCCTTCCAGCCTTCAAATCTGACAAATTATGTGTCTTCCCTAGCTTCCTTTCAGTCACATAATTTAGATACCATTCAAGATTCTTAAGAAGGTACTACAGTGACAGTTTGTATGATTCTGTCTTAGGGCAGAGTTGCTATGTGATTTTCTTTCTGGGTCAGTCAGTAAAATTTCATGAGGGTTATCAAAGCTCAATTATCGAGGGAAGGTAGAGACTGTTGTTAAAAAGTATGTGAATAAAATCAGAGAACTGGAAAGTAGTGCTTATATTCTCTCAACTTGAGGAAACTGAAGATAAAAGAAAAGTTTTAATGCAAGGCATGGGTATGCAAATACTTGAGTGTGTAGGGAAACTATTCACCCACATTGCTGTGACCTTAGCTCCATCTAAGATTTTCTGAATCAGAGTCACTCTTTATGGTTGGCTCATTGTGGATACCTGACTCGTGGGCATTAACATCTGAGAAGTATATGGACTCTGTCTACACTCAAGAAAGCTCTCAGCTGCCATCATTTCAACCAAGGCTGGAAGAGATTGCTCTCTGCACGCATGTCCACTAAAGGGTTACTCAGCACCTTTGCACTTAGCTACTAATTTCCCTCAAACATGGAATTCTGCCCTAAAAATACAAAATCCTGTTTTACTGTATTTATATTAGAAATTACTTCCAATTAACTTATTAATCAGTTTTGGAATTTGCAAAATCTAAGATCAGTAAGATTGTCTCCTATTAATGTTGAGCATCTAGCATTGATATATATAAAACTTTTAACACACACAGAAGCATTTCAAGAAAAATGATAAGTGAGGAAAAGTAAGGACATTAAGAATATTATTTATTTTAGGAGGAAAATTGAAAGATTAGTTGATTTTCTTCCTATAAGGCTTCAGAAGGATACTATATATATATATTTTTTTTTTTGTATCCTGTAACAAGAGACATAAAACTACATAGATAATTTCAGACACAAGAGAAGACTGAGTGTAATAGATGTATGAGATATAAGGTTCTTTTTTAAGTATATTTTATTGATTATACTATTACAGTGGTCCCACTTTTTTCCTCCCTGCACCCCATTTCCTCTAGCATCTCCCCTCTTTGTTCATGTCCATGGGTCATACATATAAGCTCTTTGGCTTCTCCACTTCCGATACTATTCTTCACCACCCGGCTGTCTATTGTGACATAAGGTTCTTAGTCAATAAATTTTGGTCATTAAACCCTTAACTATACAGTTTTGGCCTCTAGAACTATTTTCTAATCTTGACTTTCCTAATATACAACCCTGATATTTTAATGATATAAGGAGACTCGACTTACTCAGACCTAAGTGTATACACATGAATGGAGGTGGTCATGTGCTAGTTATTGAAATGATCCTGGACAAAGTTAATTTTGTAGGGTTGTGGGACTGAGATAAAGTAAAACCCCATAACCTTTATTTTCTGGGAAGAAGTAGGGAGGAGATTTCAGGCTGGCAGAGCTCCAGATCTAAGGAATCACTCTACAGTGTCAGTGATTGCTGCAGGGTTCCTCTCTTGGAGGAAACAATAGTTTAATGCTGATAAGCAAGAGGTGATTGTCTTGATAAGGCAGCTGCTGGAGGCCCAGTTTGCTGGGGTCTGGCACAAACTATCTCTTTAGTACAGCCCTCTCCTTTGGAGGAAAATGCAAGTGCTGGTGCTCTGCCCTCACAAATCTCTAATTCTGCTCATGCTGTGTTTCTTTCTTCCCTTTTTTTCTTTTTTTTTTTTTTGTGATTGTCTCATCTGAAAATGCTCTTGTGAATAAACTTAGGGCCCTGGTAACATCTGGAAAAACTTGGAGTAATCACTACACTTGAACAATGTAAAATTACCCCTACCCCTATCCCCTTTATCTTTCCTTTTTTGAATCTTTAAACACCACCACCACCTCCCCTCCATGGATGCTGAGATAAACAGTTGCATAGATAATTCACTGTCAAAAATATTGAGCAGACTTTAGTGGGATGGCAGTTGCAATGGTTTTTTCAAATGCTGCAGCACAAAAGCTGAGCCTATCAAGATTTTTTGGCAGGCTTTGCGTTTAACTTGTCATGTTATATATTGCAGAAACGCAATTCAGGACTGGTACAAATCAGCTTAGAGGACAAGGGGAAGCTGTGGGAACAGGTTGTGTCAGCAGCACTTGGGCTAAGCAGAAGGTGGCAGCATTTTAACATCATCAGGCACACGTACGTGTAACACACACACAGGTGCCATTACCATGATCATTGGGTTCTTTTCTAAATTCCTGATAGGCAGTTTACAGTATCATGCTTATTTCAGCAAGGAAACAGAACACAGAGTAATGAGAGGTTGATTGGGATGTCATAGCACTGGACACTTCCAGGATCAATTAGCAAAATACACAGTAAATGGGAAGCCATGGCACTGGACTAAACTACTCCAGTAGTGTCAGAAAGTTTCCTATTTTCTTTTCTTAGTTAAAACTCCAGCATTAAAGGTAAAGAAAACACCAAATTAAGCCTAGAAAGGGACAGGCAGCTTCCATTTCTGTTTCCAAAAGAACCTTATGAAACTAATTTATAACAATGGGAAAACCCTGTACTGTGTGTGTGAGAAAATTATGCTCCAGAATGGACACCACATCTGAAAAGGGTGTGAATCCTTGGGTCGTAAGTGAAGAGGAAGAGCCATACTTTAGTTGGGCTCCCTGGGTTAAGTCCCAGTTCCACTACTGGCTAGCTTATGACCTAGGGCAAATCCCCAAGCTTCAGTTTCTTAATTTTTAAACTGGGACAGTGTATGTTATTATTAATCTCTCTGATAAGGTTGTGGTGATTTGCGAGATCATGTATGTAAATCCCAGTGCCTGGTCCACACTGTGTGTTCAATAAATGTTTTTATGAGCATTACTATTACTATTATTAAGTTTTACTGTTTTCAAAAAATTACATGCATTACCTCATTTGAGTCTCAGCGGTAAATGAGAACAGAATTCCTATCTTCATGTTACAATTAGGGTGAGTGAGTATAGGTTGAGTGACACGTCCTTTCTTTAAGACTCAGTTTTCTCATCTGTTAAATGAAGAATTTGGACTGGAGAAGGGGAATTCTAAAGTTCTTTTCAGCTTTAATATTTGCAACTCTGTCCCTTAGGTTAATTTACAGCATAGTAAGGAGAGATCCAGAGGGAGAGTTAATCTTAATGGTAACTTGCTACAAATAAAGACAATGCCTATTTGTTATGGTCACACAAAGGCATGCCTTACAAAGAGTAAAAGAAATGTTGGAACACAGGGCTCCTGTGAGACCCAACCAATGACAAACATCAACTTCAAGTGTGAGTACTTCACAAAAGAAACCCTGCTAAATTTTCCACAGTTAGACCCTTGACTTTATTTGGCCAATTCCATATCAGCTATAGTCCCTGTCCATTAGCTCCTTATCCATGATAGTACTTCTGAAATTAATCTGACCTAAATTTGTTCATACATGTTCCAGAATAAGTGTAATTATCAATACACTATTTAAAAGAATAACCTTCCACAGGAGAACATGCAAACATTAGCAAAAGAAATTTAACTAACGCTGCTTGCTAAGAAGTGGGCTGTTTTATTTATGACTATTATTTTGGCAAAATGTCTTAGATATCACAATTGTTTTATGTTACACACATTTAGGATTTTTTTTTTCGCCTAAAACCCTTTGTATGATTATACCACATATGAAAAATCAAGCTTCATGCATGACCTAAGCTATCGTTAAGATCATTGTGAATATTTTATTCTATTACTCAGATGTATTTTAATTACCACATCTAATGCAATGCCATAGCTGTATTTTACAGATTTAAATTAAACCTGTTGTTACAATGGCAAGATCTGCCAGAGTTCTAATAATTTAGATGCAGGAAAAAAAAAAAGTCTGTCATTCTAAGATTGTCAAAATAGAAGATAGCAAATGGGTTTGTGAGAAAAGCCCTTCTTTCTCAACAATACACCTATTCATGACAAATATCTGAGCTACCTCTCTTCCTCTCTTTGCAGTAAACCCTTGACATTTAAGAGGTACATGCCCCAAGATTTCTGCAAAACTTCAAATTCAAAAATATTTTTATGACAGAGTTACACAAGTCTTATCATGAATCAGTGATGACTGATGTGGCAGAGACACTTACTAGTTATTGAATATCAATGTGTTCCCTGCAGATTTTTCAGCCACCTTAAAGGTAAGATGAAGTGAATACATCATCTGGCCAGTGGGACATAATTGAAACTAATGTGCTTCCCTTTTGGGCTGGACCATTTCAGAACTACATTGAAACTCTCCTGCTTTCTTTTTCACTGTCTTGGAGGAAAAAATCATGGAACTACAAGAGAGAAAGAGCCTATTTTTCTGAGTCACTAAAAATAACTTCCCTGTAGAGCCACTAATCCCCCAATAAACATTGTGTGGGGAAAAGTAAACCTTTATGTTTGTTACTGATTCAAAGCTAGCCAATCTGGATTAATCCAACTATCATACTAATAACAATGAAAGAAAAACCTGTCTTCAAAAACATTAAATAGTAAATAACGTACGCTCATAAGCATGATTCTGAGATCACTCCTCTCTATCGACTGGTGTTGTTGCAGCAGAGCAGTAACTCTGGGGATACCCACGTCTCTACCAGCTCTGACCCTATTCGTGGAGAAAATTAGGACAGTACATCCAAACTCTATATATGCTTTACAAAACTGCACAATTTGAATCTACTCCCTTCAACTTCATTGAGAATCACTAGTGTGGGTTTTCTGGAGAAATGTTACATTAAATTGAACATAAAGAGATAATCCTAAGAAGTCAATAATTAGCGGTAAACAAATTTTATTTACTACCAAATGGACTTTTAAAATCAGCCTTAGAGTACTTACATATTCAAAAGACTTATTCTGAATCTTTGTGAATTTACCTATTTCTTAGACTCAAAATAACACCTATTTGTACTTGGCATGGATCATATTTCTTCTTGCTTGTATTCTAAACCAGGTATAATCTGATGTTAGATATCATATGCATGGGATAAACTGTTCTCTAGTTTCTTCTCATCCGATCAATTAAGGTCCATTCAGGGGGCAAAAAAAAAAAAATTACTTGTTATTTGAACAGAAATAAATAAATATAGTAATTAATTGGGCATAAAGTAGTTTAACTAGGTTTAAGTTGTATAAAGTGGTTTTCCTGTTTAAAAGGCAGGAAAATAACACTAGGAATAATAGAAGTAGTATTGAAGGAAGCAGCCTCCACCCTTAGGGCTAAGGAATAGAAGCAAGAGGTTGGAATTGTTACAACAAAGAAGTTCTCAAAGGAATGGACACTCAGGCACTGAGGTGGAGGCACTGCTTCTCTTGTGCTGGTGCCTCTGAGCTGAGGAAAGGCCAGAGGTCTGGGACCCAGACTCTCCTCTGTGGAGGAGGCCCTGGCTGGCTAGTGCTGCTAAGGAGTGAGGGCGTGCGCTGTGAGGCTGGTTCTACAAGAGCTGTTGTTAAAAGTGCTATTGATTTGGTTGCTAGTACAGTCAGGAACTGATGTTATTGGAGTAAAGAAGCATTGCTGGGCTGACTCATGAACAGGAGACAGATGAGAGGCGCTCAGAGCACCTACAGGAAACAATCGTGATGGAACAAGTCCTTCCTCCCTCCTCCTGCCATTGTAAACATCTCTTAGTGTCCCTACTGACGAAGCCAGCATGGTCAAGCAGAAATAGTGTTTTAGGGTCCCATTCCCATTTTAAAAAAACTATTAGAGAAGAGCAGGCTCAATATTAAGGAACAATAACTAAAAGTTGGCACATATTTTCCTATAAAACTTATTGCCTGATTTATTTTGGAAATAATTGTCTTTCAGTAATTTAAAAAACAATAAGCAATTCTGATGATTATTTTTCCATCGTCATCCATAGATGGGTTATTTTAATTTTTTTCTAAATTGTATACTTTAATTTAATTTTATTTCTGCAGTAGAAATAATACTAGCATTAGAAATAGTAAATCCTAGCCTAAGAATTAAAAACAAAACAAAACGAAAAACCTGGGTTTTAATCCTCGCTTACTAGTGGAGGATTACAGTGGGAAATTATATAACTTCTGAGATTTAATCACCTCATGAGGGTGTTCTTAAATTGTAAAAATGTAATATGATATAATTATTTTTTGGTACCATGATCGTCATGAGAATACATCTGTACAACAGAACCGCAGTTGTAGAGATACAACTACAGATGCTGTGCTCTGAAATCGGTCACAACATTTGCCCTAAGACCTCCCTTCCTTCAAACTAAAGACTGTGCATGAGTATCACACTGAGGTTGGCCTGTTCCCAGGAGACAGAGGACTCCTGGGACAGCCCATTTGCCTCAAAAATTCACCAACATACTGACCGAATTTTACTTAGACTAGATGGCAGTCGGGGACACTTCCACCCACCTTCTTTTTCCCCTCTTCTAAACTTGAAATTAAACTTTCATGGTGGCCTGATGTCTCTTCCGAACTTCCTGTCTCCCTCTCCATTTTCTCTCATAGCCTTTTCTGTATGAAAGCCCCTTGTATGCCTAATCCCATCTTCCTGTTTTTGTTGTAATGTAGTCTATGTTTCTTAAAATGTGATGCATAAAGTACCTGGGCCTGAATCACCTTGAGTTACTGGGTGAAATTCAGCTCTCCGGATCCACGTAAGAGTCCCTCGGTCAGAATTTTCTGAAGGTGGGAAGAATTCTCTGTATTTATAAGTAGTTTATCAGGTTATCATCATTAATATTAAATCTTTAGCTCTATTGCCATACCAACATATCTTTAACTACTTTAATGATCTCACTTCCCTCTTTTCTTACTTGTGTGGGTTTCAGACAAGAAGTTGGTTCTAATTTTTATTCCTGTTCCCCTGTATGTAGGGTATTTTTTGTCCTCTGCCTTCTTTGTCCATTTGCAGTTTGAGGATGATAAGCTTCAGTGTGTGGGCTTTTACTGTTGCCCTATTGATCTTGCTTGTTTCTGCCTGAGCTTCCTGGACCTGTGGGCTGATGGTGCTCAGCAAGTTTTGGAAAATCCTTGGCCATCGTTACTCCAAACATTTCTTCAGTTCCAGCCTTTCCTTCTTCTCCTGTTATTTAAATTTCGTGTATGTTATGT
The DNA here is from genome assembly GCA_004026545.1 of Mormoops blainvillei. Classification (NCBI taxonomy): domain Eukaryota; kingdom Metazoa; phylum Chordata; class Mammalia; order Chiroptera; family Mormoopidae; genus Mormoops; species Mormoops blainvillei. The sequence continues at coordinate 11,225 of PVJD01002344.1, forward strand.
AAAACCTTTTGAAATTGTCCACATTATGGGACATTCTGTTTTTTTTCTCGTTTTCATACTTTATTCTTTGCACTTCTGATTAGGGCGCTTCTATTGACCTGTAACTCAGCTCAGTGATTCTTCTCTCAGCTATGTCGTCTACTGATGAGTCCATCAAAGGCACTCTGCATTTCAGTCACAGTTGTTGATTTCTAGTGTTTTCTTTCATTCTTTCTTAGCACTTCCATCTCTCTTCTAACCTGCGTGTTGACTGCTTTTTCCATTAAAACTGTTGAGATATTTATCATACTTATTTTATTTTTTCCAACCTGTTAATTCCACAATCTGTGTCAAATCTGAGTCTGATGGTGGCTTTCGCCCTTCAGGCTCCGTTTTTCCTTGCCTTCCGGCATATCTTGTAATTTCATGTCAAAGGCCTGACATGTTGTTCTGGTCATAGGACCTGAGGTAGATAGGCCTGACTTTAAAGATTTATGTTAATCTGGCTGTGGCTTATGCTGTGTTTAATGTTTCCTGTGGGCGCTAGAGACTTCTCAGAGACAGTCTCGTAGCTCTGTCTCGTAGCTCTTTCATCTGGAATTCATTTTATTATACTGGTGACCTGCTGGAGTGAGGGAAGGTTTGAAGTAGGAGTGTAATCTATAATCTTATGATTGCAACTCAGTCTTTTTGTAAGCCTGTGTCTCAGGGCCATAACATTCACAAATGTTTGTATCTGTCTGCCTCCTACTCCCTTGCCTGACTGCAGCATTTTCAATTCATTTCCTGAAAGTACTGACATGTTGACTCTGCTTTATTTTATTATTTTGTTTTGTTTTGTTTTGTTTTCCACTTTAGCTGATACAGAAAAGCTTGAGAGATTTGTGGAAGGGAGTGGGAGAAATTTCCTTCCCTCAACTGGAATAAAGTTCTGGGAAAATCTTTTTCCCTGGAGAATCGGCTTTTTGTTACGGAAAAGACTCTGAGTGTACTTGACAGTGTTTACTTTTGCTTTTTTCCTGACAGAGCCGTAAGGTGATCTTCTGTGTACCTTCTGGGAGGCAAATGGGGACCACCCCGGAGGACTGTAGCGGCTTATATTATTGCAGTTTTATGTATGTTATACCTTTTGCAATTCATCACAGTTACCTGTAAGTGTTCTTATGTTCCTACCAGTTTATGGTTCCAGTAGCTTCTGCTACAGGTAAGCAAATATCAGCTGTACCTCTGGATGCACATCTCCCTCTTTCTAGGTGTCAAGACAGTGGTTCTCAGATGGGTTTAAGAAAAGTCATTGATTTTCACTTTGATTAGCTTTTTCTTGTTGTAAGGGAGAACGTGATGACTTCCAGAACCTTTGCATGCTGAAGATGAAACCAGAAGTCATAACCATATTTCTGGTTTCAAAATTGAACAACTATGGATTGAGTAGTTACAATATGAAATATTACCATAAGTGATAGGGTAATGAATTAAGGACACTATTTCTGCCCTTAACTTCACAAGAGATATGAGACACCAACAATCACCAAATGGCTCTGATCATACTATGTCCTCAGGTCCAAATTGTGCTTTTTCCCATTAGCTCTTCCCATAGTCTCATAAACTTCAAATATATAACATCCAAACTCACGCTTAAGACAAATCTTCACAGTTAAGAGATCTGCTTAGTATGAAACTCTAAATACGTTTTAAGTCTGGACTTCCTCGTTATCTGAAGTGTAGTTTCTACAAGTTTCCTAGCACTTTGTGGTAATCTTTAGTATGATACTTATTACACATGAGGCCTGTCCAGAAAGTATCCAGCCATGTGCTCTGAAAAATAGGGGCATTTATTGAAGAAGATACAAGAGAGAAGAAATATTTTACAAAGGACAATGATGCCTCAGTCCCCTTCAAAGTAGGCACCTCAGGACCTCTCACAGTTCAGTCTGAATCAAGTCCTTAGCAACTGCAGCACAATGTTCCTTCTGCTCTGGTCATGGAATTTTGCCACGACATGTTTCATACCAATATCCTGCATCAAAATCTCAGACACAGTAGTTTTTGGAATCCTCAGATTAGCTGCTAGTTCTCTACTGTCAGCCACTGATCTTTGTTGATTGCAGCTTATACACATTCAACATTCTCAGGTGTTCTGCTTGTTGCAGGCCTTTCAGAATGTGGATCATTTTCAAAAGATTCTTGCCCATCTTTGAAGTGCTCGTGCCACACTTTTATTTGCACTGTACTCATTACATCATCCCTGAAAGCCTTCTGAATCATCTGAATAATTTCCACAGAGGAACATTCAAGCTTAATGCAAAATTTGATGCAGATTCATTGCTATACTCCCTCAATCATTTGGAATGTGACAGCCACACAGAATCACATGCTCACTCAATGGTGTCTACCACCCCCACTGACTAGCACAATGAAGTTGCCATTGTTCACACATGCACATTCCAGTTGACTCTACTTGGCTACCAGATTACGTACATGTTGCACAAACCATTCTTGTTATATTAACAAGGGCTGGGATTTTTCAAGGCAGACCTTGTATACCTTTCTGCCTTCTCACTAACCAGGAAGTACCTTGAGAAAAGGAACTTATTTATATGTGTATCTCTTGTCAAACAGAAGAGGTTGAATAACCATTTAATTAGTAAATAAATCTAAGGTTATTATTATCAATGTTTCTATTTTTAAATTACTAAGAATGGTATAAATACATGTCATTGACTGTATCCACTTTTAATAAAAAATATAGGAATAAGATAAATGTATATAAGTATAATAAGCTATAGGCAAGAGCCTCCATAATTTTCAACCTCAATATTAATTTAAAAATTTGTGGAGTATGACATAATGGTAACCAGTATCTACATTCTTAACTAGTTACTTCTGCCCCAGTTAAGAACTATCTTTAATATCTTCTTCAAGTTCTTGATTGTTGGTAATACTTTTATGTCCTACTCTCCTTGGCACTCATATTTTAATCATGTGAATCTTATACAATTATGTATTTGTTATTCAGTTATTAATTCTATCATTGATAATTTATTAAGAATTAATAAGCATTCTCTTCTGGTTGCTGTGATAAAACAAGAAAAATATATGGTCACCTGCTTTAAACTGACTTTAATATTGTAGGTTCAAGGAGGCTAACAGAGTACTTAAGATGGAAATGGTATTGCAGTAAAGGTTTTACAGAAGAGGTGATGTGAGCTGACATTTAAAATATGTAAATATTATGAAATAAAACATACAGAAAAGTACACAAATAATACTTGTACAGGCCAATGAATGTGTACAGCAAACTGAAAACCAGTATAACAAGCACATAGAGCAGAAAGCAGAATATAACTATGACCCAGAAACACCTGCCAGCTCATTTCAATAACTCCCCACCCAAAATTCACCATTATCCTGATTTCTAATAGTACAAATTAGTATTTTCTATTTTAAAATTTTACTTATATAAATGGACTTCATTAGACTTATTTTTTAAGGTATGTCCAGGCAGGTAGAGGATTATGAAGAGTGGGTATTTCTAAGCAAAGGTACTAATCTGAACAGAGGTATAGGGGTCAGAAACTGTGTCATCCAGTAGTTGGATTTCATTTCTGCACCTACTCTGGGTTTCTCATTGTACTTGGAAGATGGGAGACTTATTTTTCGTTAACTGTGTGCTCCATCAGCCCCTCTTCATCTTTGAAGACTTCTCCCCTGAAATGGAATTATGGTAATGATTTTTCTCTTCCCTTCTTTTGCTTTCTTTCTGTAGATATTGTGTTTATTCTATAATAACATCAGCATTTCTCATCTTGAATTGTAAATTCCTATAGAACATGGCTACTTATTAGCTCTTTAAACTAAGTTTTTTAATTTAATTAATTATACTCCTATGAGTATACTTTAAGATTAATATCTTTTCAGTTATGTGATTACTTCATTTAGAAAAGTGTGCATGATAAACTAAAGTAATAGCAAAAATAATGTGATGAGTATGTATTTGACAAGAGTCACAGTTATGGTACATTTAAAAGTTATTTCCTAAAAATTTACAATAAGCTTTTATTTTCTAAGGGTATAACGTTTATCCTATCATTCTTGTTTGAACGATATTTACAGTGTTTACATTTTTACTCAAGGCTTCATGTTTCCTTTTCTCTGATAGGTTTTCCTATAATATTTACTAGTCTTAGCGAATACCAGACGCACTACTGTCAGGCACTTCAGACTTTGCAAGGCCCTTAGATTAGCCAGGAATCCTTTCCCTCCCTCCTTTTAAAGGAAATGGGTAATTTTAATTACCCATTTAAGAAATGGATTTACCTCCTTTTAAGAAATGGATTTACCTCCTTTTAAGAAATGGATTTTCTGATCACTGATGTTGGCTGTACAAAAATGCCTATCGTTCTATATTGTTTTATAGTATGTTAATTTATCCAAGCCAATGGCAATCATGTTTATCTCATTTTAAAATGCCTAACTCGATGACAGAGTTGAGTTCAAGTTTATTACTATGTGTTGCCTCAGCATCTAAGACTGTGATTTGTTGGTTTTTTGTTTTCTTGTTCTTTTTTTCTTCTTCTTCTTCTTTTTTTTTTCTATTTAGGGGTGACAGTAAATGTTTTCATTAATAGCAATCATGATAATTCAAATTTGCTGAGTGTCTGCATGGGTCTGGCTCTGTTCTCATTACCTTATTAATTCTGTCAACATTCACAACAACCATATGATGTGTATATTATTATCATCATCCTTATTTTATACAGGAAACATCTGAGGTACAGCAACACTAACTTACCAGCTTTCAAGTGGTGAAACTGGAACTCCAGCCCAGGCAGTCTGACTCTCAAACCTGTGTCCCTAACAATGGAACCTTGGTCCATGAACAGGATTCAAAACTATTAGCTAGAAGACATATTATTTTTTTTTAATCAAATACTACCCATAATTAAGTTCTTATTGAGTTGCGCTCATGTCCCCCTAGCATATACCAACAGAAGAGATGCCTCCTGAAATTTGGGAACAAAGAGATCAATGCTCAAGTGCTGAACTTTGGTGTAAAGAAAATTAGTTACTGCTGTGACCATACGGAGAAGGAATGGCATATGAACAAAAACCAGTAAGGGCAGCTGAACAGAAGTGGTAGCCGTCTTTCCAGGCTCTGAAATATTAGGAGGATTTAAATAGGCAAAGAGAATGAGACAGAGCATCCCCAAAAGATAAAACTGATGAACAAAATGGTGGCGGTGATGATGCACCTGAGTGGTAAGAAGTCTCAGACTCTGGAGCTGAGTGGGAGAGGAAATAAAGATGAATGCGTATGCAAGGACCAGAAATATACAAGATGAGGCAGCAAACTTGCAATCACTTATGCCACAGTGCAAAGTTTGCACTGGAAAATATGGGTAATTATAACATATTTGGAGCTCAGACAGAATTTATCTAGCATTGCTCACTATTCTTCATGGGTCAAGTGGCTCCACTTAGAACCCCTAGAAGATGCTTTCAAAAGAGTGTGTATATCTGTTTCCAAGGTAATTTTTCAAATTTTTCAAGTTTTGTGCTTCCTGACATTTTCATATTGGCTATTAACCTTAATAAATGTATTTATAATTCACTTATAAAGAAGATACGACAAAAGTCTTAAAATAGACAACTGGTAGATTGTGGAATAAATACGCGTTTTTTTTCTTTAGGTCACAATACATACCATGACAGATTTTCTTCCACAGATGCTTTTATTTTGGGTGCAGTTGGAGTAAGGGGCTTGGGGACAGAGATACACGTATGCCAAAATGAGTGTAACATTAAAATAGGCGAATACCACTGCTTGTGGATCCTCCTCAAATGAAAGCACGCCTATCTTTATTAGCTATTCCAGCTTCCCATAAGACTGGTGGAACTGGGAAGTGAGGTTGCCTACTGAGTGGTACTGATAACCTACTTAACTCAGCAGATAGAAGGTTGGAGGCTTGTGTTGTAGTTACACCTGCAACTTGGAGATAAAACTAGACCTAGGATGAGTTTCAGACAGCGATGTAATTGGAAGAGACTAGAAATGACTGTTTCCCTGGTATTTGAATCCTCTGTCTGTCTAGAAAAAAAAATGTAACATACTGTTTATATTAACAGTATTAATATATGATTATTCAACTTATACCACCTAATATAACAAAAAGAAGCTCCAACATGAATTTCAACTATTCTTTCTATAAAAAGAAAAAAAAATGGACACTGTTCAATTAGGTAAAGATCTCTTTCACATTTTACCTTCTTTTCTTCCTTTTTGGAGATACTTTAGGTTTTGCTAAACCTAATACTAATATTATTTCAACTCAGCGCCCCAAGAACTCCTTATCATGGCCATGTGGTTTCCAAGGTGGAGTGGATGCAGCCAAGAATGGCTTTTGGGCTGTTATTTATCATTCGTGAAATGAAACTCTCCTCATCAAAGGACATTTGGTAGCATAGCCAAACTCTGTTTTAGGAGTGAGGAGATAAACATTTCCAACTGTTGGTCCCTTGGGATAATAATCCAGTGGTTCTCATGAAGTAGCCCAGTGACCAACTATATCAGCATCACCTGGGAGCTTGTTATAAATAAATATTCTCTAAACAGGGGTGTCTAACCTACAGTCCATGGACCGCATGTGGTTCAGGATGGCTATGAATGCGGCCCAACACAAAATCATAAACTCACATAAACCAGTATGAAAGTTTTTTTGTGATTACTTGTTGAAGTGTGTTTAATGTGTGGCCCAAGACAAAGCGTCTTCTTCCAGTGTGGCCAAGAGACACCAAAATGTTAAACACCCCTGTGAGACTATCAGACCTATGGAACTAAACATGCCAGGGGTGGGGTCCAGCAACCTGTGTGTGGGCAAGGCCTCCACGGGATTCTGAAGCACAGTAAAATTTGAGAACTTACCCTATAGTCCCTGTGTCTAAGTTTACATTTAAGTAGAATAAAGAGGATTAAACTCGATCACTGTCCAGGTCCATCTAACTCCTACCATCCTAAGATTCTAAACTTTCAAAAGCTCTGCCTACTACTGACCCAAAGGGGTTTGGTTGAATTCGCTGTATTTCTTAGGGAAGTAGGCATCTTGAAAGGAGACAAGACCTGACTGCTGAGGTGACAGATAACAAACCCAGAAGATCTTATGTTAAACATTAAGACTTCTTAAATGTCACTCACAATTTCTTTATTCACATTATAATAAACAGACCCAGCACTACAAAAAAAAAAAAAATTACCCCTTCAGTAACACCAAAGACTATGTGTACTGTTTATAACAATTCTTTTGTTGGTGTTTTATCAGGGAAAAAAATGAGACCATTGGACTGCTAGTTTTTAATGACCTGAAGAAGTTCAGAGTTTGGGACTATATTTGGTACCTACTGGATAAAAATCATTACAGTAATTTTTAAAACATTTAAGATATTGGAAAATAGTAAAATTAAAAAATTTTGACTCTAACTGTCAAAAAACCCATAAAGATGTGAAGAGAGAAATGACTGACGAGAAACACATCTCTTGCCCTAGCTGGAGACAACCACATGATTTAAAAGTAGGCATATAAGAAATAAACACTTTTGCAGTAAAGAGAAAAAAAGCAACTGCAAAAATTTAACCCATTTTATAAGCCCGAATTCAGGAAATATATCAGTTTCTGTTGTCTCTTTGCCAGAAGAGGAGCACGTTCGCCCCATAAGCAGGCCAGCGCAGCACAGCCCACTACGTGGGGTGGGGCTGGAGGAGCTGGAGAACAGATGGAAAAAAAAAACTACAGTACATTAGGCGACCTCATTCAGAAGAATAATGCAGTTTGCACTGAATAACATTCCTGCAGCCATTTCTCATCTATATTCCTATAAAATTAGCAAAAGCAACTATTTGCTCTGTCCTGTAAGCTACTTATAGATGTAGAAGCTCATTATGGGTGCTTCTGACCCTGAATTTTGGCAGCAGTGGTTTTACTGGGGTCTCTATTTTCCGGGTTTACTAACAATTAAACTTGGTTTCTTTATGTTGATAAATTTTTTAAAATGAAATGGAGAGCACTAGGTTCATCTTTTCTTACAGTTTATATTAGCACTGATATGAAATTAATTTGGTGTACTGGGAAAAAGAAAATATTAGCTGTAAGGTACATTAAGAATAATTTACAAGGCCTGGACCTAAGCCTGCATACCGACAAGGAAAGTTTGACACACCCGCGTAGGTATCTGCTCAAAAATGACTTTAAGTGAGCTAACTTTGATTAAAAATAAAGAAAAATCACCATTTTTAGAAAGTAGGTATGTAATTCACATGCATTTCTAGATTCTCATAACCATAGTTGCATAAGATCCATGAGAAGGTCACATGTAAATGAGTGAAAGGCACACTCCTAGTTTCCTTTTGCCCTGTAGGCTAATGGGTGTGACCGAGTGGGCTCAGACCCAGACCAGGTCTCAGCAGCCTCGCCTCACAGACCGCAGCTGGTGTGCGTTGGCTGACCTCTCGGGTATCACCGAATTCGGCTATAAACTCTAACAAATACGGCTGCTGTAAGAACTAAGTGACAATGGGAGAGGGACTATTTCCTATGTGATATCTACTTAAAAATGATTGATATATATTAATTATCTTCCTTTTCATGAATAAAATTTCCTTTACAACATCCCCACATAAGGTCTTTAGCTCCACAGAGTTCTGTTATAGCCATCTCCTGTCCCTCCTCTCTTCTTCTTCCCTTTCTCCTCCTTCTCCTCCTTCTTTCTCTGTCTCTCTGTCTCTGCCTCTCTTCTTAACAGAACCTTGCATTAAGAACTTACTAACATCTGGATGCTGTGCTAGATACCAGTATCACTGATATGAGTGACACATTCTGGTTTTAAAAGAGTTCATGGACTCCTTGACGTTGACAAATGATAAATCAATTATGCCAAGGCGGGATGAGTGCGCTGACTGAGAGCGTGGCAGAACTGGGTCAGGAGTTCACAGGAAGACGCGTGGGGAGAGTGCGTTGAAGCAGCAAGAACTGATGGACGGGGTGGCATCAGTCATGTCGGACTTCGGAGGAGTTTTAAATATGACCGAAGCCGTGGTATAAGCTGGGAACTTAAAAAAAAAAAAAAAAGAGGCAAAATAAAGAAGCAGAGTGGGCTTAATGATAATGGGCCTTTCAATTCCAAACTGAAATATTAGGTTTGATCGTGAAGAAGATTGGCAGTCACTGAAAAACTTTAATTAGAGGAAGGAGATGATTAGACCTGCATTTTTGAAAACTGTCTGCCTCTTTGGGTAGGAAGGTTTAGAGTAAAGGTTTTTTACTGGACCCGCAACCCCGAAGGGTCACTATGCAGGCTTCAGAGCACACAGGCCCCTCAATTACTGTCATGATTTTATGTGTACATTCATTTGCACAGGCTTCTCTGGAGGAACAGAGTCAGTTGAGGGGTTCATGATCCAAAAAGTAATTAAAAAGAACTACTTACTTAAAAAGAAGAGAAAGAAAAAGAGAAAGAAAGCAATGGTGGGGAGATTACTTAAAAAGTCTTTGTACTCATTTAGGCAGGAGATAGAAAAACACAATAAAGCCAATGAAACTGGTCAAGAGGAATGTATGAATTTCAGGGATATTTCATAGGAATCATGTATAGTTCTTGGTGTCCCTTTGGATGTGGAGGATAGAAGAAATGAAGGTTCTGAAAAGGCTCCTAAATTTGTAAGTGACCATTGTATGGTGAAAGTAATGATGAGGGTGGAGCAGAGTTCCAAAAACAAAAACACATATATATATATGTGTGTGTGTGTGTGTATATGTGCGCTCACGCGCGTGTGTGTGTATATATATATATCCATATATATTCATCATATATATGTATATATGTATACACACACACACACACGCACATATATATATATATATTTTTTCACCATATATATGGTGAGAGCAATTCCGGGATGTTTGATTTGAAAACATAGTGGTATGCCCAGCAGATACACTACGAAGCTAAGTACAAGGGTCTGGAACTGTTAGGAAATCATAGCCTGAGATACTAGAAGAAAGAAAGGAGTCGTCACACAGATAGAGAGAAAATATGGTAGAGGAAAAAAGGCCTGAGAGGTTTTTGAGTCCACTTATTCCTGACTGTTGTAAAGTATGAGAGAGAGAGAAGGGGGATGGTGGGCCTGAGGTTATTCCTTTTTAAAAGGGTAAAGCAGCTTATCAATAACAGTGGCCTAATTAATTGCCCTATGTTCTGACAAATGGCTTTGGCATCTTCTTCCTTGAGGGAGATCTAGTAAGTGATTGAATGAAAAGGCTAGAACTCTTTCTCTTCTTACATCCCTTTGTTTTGGCTTCCCTCCTTTCAGAGTGGTGTTAAAGAGTAAGCTTATCAGCCCTGATTGCGATTGCTCAGGTGTGCAGCAGCCTCCCTGGAACTCTTGGATAAAGAAGCCCCTTTATTTAATTCTCACCTGTTCTAGATCCCTCTCTGTTCCAGGTACAAATGATTTCTCTGTTTTCCTAATGCATATATTGTTTATGCCTACCCATGTTGCTTATGTCGAATGTGCAATATATTTACTGAAACTAGACTTGCTCCGGAACCATGCAGCAAGGATGTGAATCCCAACCCCGCTTCTCACTAACAGCACAACATCGGACAGGTTCTTAACCTCTCTGTGCCTCGATCTTCTTTGCAGTCAAAAGAAACACTGACTGAGACAATTACATTGTATATGATTTATAGTGGATATTAATTACATTGTATATTTATAGTGGATTTATAGTGGATATTAAATAAATGGACCAATGTAAAGCTGTTGAATATCTAGAACATACGAAGAGATCAATAAATGTTAGTTTTTATCTCAGTCATTGTTGCCGTATAACAAATAATAAAATATGGCATGCAATATGAAGTTCTTATTTCTCAGGCGTCCGTGGATTATTTAAAGGAGCTCTGTAAATCTGGGCCAGCTTCCCTAACTTGTCTGTGCCGTGGCCAGTAGTTGTCTGGTTAAGTTCGTGGCTCTCGGCCTCTCTGCCGCAAGCTGCAGTTTGAGAAGCTGGCAAAGTCACTCTGTTCCTTTGTTACTCCTTTTCCTTGGGCAGCCAGCTAGCTAGGGTATGCTTTTCAAATAGGAAGTGGAAGAGGCAGAAGAGGGCATATGCAACCAAACGGTGAACATTTCAAGTTCCTGCTTGCATTATGAGTCCCAGGATTCTATTAACCAGCACAATTTATATGGCTAAACCCAAAGGTAAGGAGCTGGGAAATATAATCTTCCATGAAAGTGAAGGGGAGAATGATCATTTAAACTACAATATTATTTATCATCAGGAAAATGCAAATCAAAACCACATTGGGATACAATAGCATACTATTTTTTTCTGGCCATTTATCAGAAGAAAATGAAAATGCTGATTAAAAAAAGATATATGTACCTCTATGTTCATTGCAGCATTATTTACAGCAGCCAAGATATGCAAACAATCTAGGTGTTCTAGGTGTCCATTGACTGATGCATAGATAAAGAAGATGTGGCATATATAATGGAATATTACTCAGCAATAAAAATGAATGAAATCATAAATCATGCAATTTGTGACAACATGCGTGGACCTAGAGAGTATTATGTTAAGTGAAATAAGTCAGACAAAGACAAATACCATGTGGTTTCACTTAGCAGTGGAATCTAAAAAAAGCAAGACAAATAAACAACAAAACAAATACAGACTCACAGAAGCAGAGATCAAAGTGATGGTTGCCAGACGGGCCAGAGGCAGGGGAAAAGGATGAAAAAGGTGAAAGGGAATAGTGTCAGTGACATGGCGATACGTTTGTATGGTGATAGGCGATTACCAGACTTAGTGCGATAATCACATTGTAAGGTATATAAATGTCAAATCCCTATACTATACACCTCAAACTAATATAATATTGTATACCAAATATAACTAAATACTTAAAAAATAAACGACCCCCAGCTAAAATTAGTATAAGTATTTTTAATGTGAGTTTTTCTTTGCTTTGCTTGTTTTGCTTAACATTAAAATCTTTGGAACCATCAGGGCACCTAGCATTGAATCTTGCCCACAGCAAAATAAGATTTGAAATTTTAAAGCTGGAAGAGATAAATACAGTTTTACTAATCACATGTATTTGTTGATAGTTTGATTAATTGAGCTATTTGCCATTGAAGAAAGAATGTACTGTGACATTATCACTACAGCAGTCGTCACGAGTCATTTGTTATCATTGTAAGTCACTACCAAATATTGAACTAATTTGCATTTTGGAGAAAGAAGAAATTTATATAAAGTGCGAATAATATATTTTTTCCTTAGATAAGTCTGTTACAGTTACTTTTGGGGAAAACAAAAACCCTCTCATATGTTGTGATATGTAACTTTCCATGTCTTAGAAGCATTGTGTTATGATATTAGAGTTGCAAGAATTAAACAATCCTTAATTTTAATCCCAAATTTGCATGCTTTAAAAATAACTAGAATATATTAAGAGAAGGGAATTCAGTAGCCTTTAAAAGTAGTATGGGATAAATACATGATCGCGACTCCTACGAAGAAAAGGGGAATGTTTTCCTTAATTAAACCAAATTCTGGCCTCCAGAGGCTTGAGTCTATCTACATACAGAATAACTGATACTATTACAGTTCTTATGGAAGATAATTAGTTCACTCCTCTTGATTTTAGAGGGAAATTTCATAGTTACAGTAATTGTAATGAATTAAATAGTGTATCATTATATACTATTTTAGACATTTTACAAATAAGAAAATGTTTGGTCAGTTTTAGCCAATATTTAATGAAAACTCATTCAGCAATTCACCAGACAAGATTTTATGAAAGTAATCCCTTCTGAACTCATATCAATACATGTTTATAGAGTGAATGTAAAAGGTCAAAAGGTCAATGTCATGTAAGAATTCTTAAATAAATATTGTGCTATTCCTAAAGCAATTCTCTAGCTTGTCACTCTTTCTTTTTTATACAATGGATCCAAAATGTAGCTTCAAATAGCTGTGATAATATAATTCAGTTATAAACAAGTCATAATTTTTCACTATGTATAATTGATTTTATATACTTTTATTGATGTCAAATTCATAAATAATTTACTTTCAAAAATAAAAATTTTAACATATAACAGTTTGTGTTTTGCTTTGGTCTTTCTGTTTTAGAAATTTTAGGTGACGAGTGAACACATTTTTGACAATGAACTATCAAAACATATCAGGCATCACCCTGAAACAAATGATAGCCTTTAAAGTATTTGAAGCATGAATATTTTTTATAAGATCTATTAAATTTTAATGACATCTCTACGTAAATTCAAGTTAATGGAAACAGCTACATACACATAGATAAGAGGTTACAATTTGTAAAATTAGTATAATTTCCTAACTGACTTTTTGTCCTGTCCTTTTCCTTTCATTTTGTAAAACATTTTTTGCATATTACCTCTGACCTTTTTCTGTTTCCTTCACCTGAATCACAATTATTATTGATACCAGTAGGATTACAAGGACATCGACATACACGTACAGTGAAACTCATTTTTGGCATTCAACTTATAAACAATTTTTGGCTCCTTTTTAAATAAAAGTATTCTGTGGATTTTTTATGGATCTTCCTGGATTGCACCCACATTTTTTTCTGTGTGTTGAAAACTACTAATTACAAGGCAGTTCTTCTATTGTTCTTTCTGTGGGCCAAATCCCCCAAGATTCTGAAGATTTCAACCCCTAAACCCCTGGAGTTCAACTCTATGCTTCACCTGAAGAAGAAAACCCAAGCAGATGCCTGTTCAGTTTGCTTTGTACATGTGGTAAGAGTCCTGAACAAAATAAATTTAAGATGGTTACATTGGTGAGTCAAGAGAGAAGGCAGCTGACAAAGGGGAGAAAGAAACAAAGTGGTGACACTAAAATAATTACATATCTGTCAAATCCTTTTTTTCCTGTTAAACACTCACCTATTTTTTCCCCTGTGAAAAGTTCACTTAAAGCTGTCTTCTTCTAGCTATATTAAAAAACCCACAATGTATTCAATAGTATAATACAAATCCAGAATGTTTTCAAATTTCCCTCTTTTGTGGGTTTTGAACTGACAGCTCTATAATTAGGGATAACAAAAAAGAAGGGACTTAATAAGATTCAAATACAGGGCCCTAGTCAGAAATCTGGAGTGGGGATAGGGGGAGAAAGAAAATCAAGGGGTGTAAATCATGTAATTTTATTGTAGACTGGAAAGTTAGATGTTCAGATTTTGTACAGCTAGTTATTTGTTTAGATTTTACACAAGTTAAAAGTTCAGGTTTCTGCAGGTCACAGAAACCTTAAAATTAATCCTCAGACTCTAATGTATATTTTTTGACCTGAAATACCAATTTGCTCAAAAGTTTCACCCAATACTTGGTACGTTAAAATATTTCCATTGCTAATCAGTCTCCTGGACCATAGGTTCATTAAACACAGCTCTCTTCATCAGAAAAATGCTGGGGGACTATGTTCTAAGTGCCCTGTTCTATCTATATCATTATTTTAAGCAAAAATCACTGACTTTCGTCCCAGGTAGATTGTCTTGCTTTTTAGGTCATGTTCTTTCATTCTTTACTTGTTTTGTTTGTTTGTTTAAATTAACCTGTTTAGTGTTAAAAATAATTTAAAAAGTCATATAGAACATGTCTGTTAATATTTTACAGTATCTGCCATATTGTATTGTACTATATTTCTTCTATTTATTTTATTTACTTATTTAACATTTTATCTTAGATATTCCTGATTTAGAATAGATTTCAAAATGTGATCTTCTTCCATTTGGCAAGTAAACCTACACTGACAATAGCACTGAATGTTATTTAGATGTTTATTTAGTCATTTATTAAATGTTAATGCAAATTACTTGTCAAATGAAAATTGTATAGGGTATGTCTTTAACAAATAACTTTAGGGAAGCATATGCAAAATGGAAATAAATATTTATCAGGAAACTGGCTTGAGTTATGAACTCTGATACTTTTTATACATGCTTACCAACTCATTTTGAATATTTGTTAATAATTCAAATCTCTATCATTGAGATACTAAAAAATTAGTGGGGAATATGAGCAACCAAGAGCACAGTAATTTTATGTAAGCTCTAAGAGAGCCAAGAAATTTCCAAATATGTAATAGGTAATGGAGATAAAGATACGAAAATCATTGGTTCTACCTAGAATGATTAGGAAAAGCATTAGAGAGAAAAAACCTTCAGTACAGAGTTTTAGAAGACAAAAGTTCTTCAGCAATCAAGAGGAAAAAGGCCACTCCCTGCAGGCAGAGGGTTCAGCCTGGTCAAAGGTAGGATAGACATGGAAGCACATGATAAGGAGTGGAAGGGTCTTATACATAAGATCTAGATATAGATGCAGTCACAAAGGAAAGCAGCCCAAAAGATAGAGTTATCAGTGAAGATGAATGGAGAAGATTTGCCTAGTAGAAAAAGCGTTAACATGGAATCTAAGGGATATCAAACCTTAGTGTCATAAATTCGCCCATGGAACTGTTACAGTGCAAATTCTTGGGTCTCATCTTCACTAAATTAGGACCTAGGACTCTGCATCTTAATACTTAGCTCTAGGCAGGACTGTTATAGGCAATGTGAAGCCACTGAAATATTTAATGAATGAAATCACATGATGATCTGATGTAGATTTTATAATAACAACCCTATCTTCAATGAGAACAATCTTATGGAAAGGGGAAACTTCTAAAAAGTATTTCTAAAAAGTTATTACAAACATTGTTCATTGGTTTATTCATTTTCTGTAGCTTTTTAAAATTTAAACAGGGGTTAAATTCCTCCTATAGTTGAATGCTGAGGAGGCTTTTTTCTCTCCCTGTGGCTTGATATCTAGTACTTAGATAAAATCTATAAAACAGCTCATATCACCCTTTATTCCTGATTTCCAGCATAGTCCAATACAAGTTTTGCATTAATGCTATATTTAGCCTCAGGTTTTAGGAAAGATATTTTTCTCTTTTGTGCTTTGTGTTATTATTATTTCTTAAATCTTTGTTCTATATTTATAGCTTTCATGGCAAGTTACCTACCTCCTAATGTTTTGAAGAAGCAATGAATGTTAAAAAATTAATGAATAATCAATATTTTGTTCACTTCTAAAAAGCTTCAATAGCACCATTGTTAGTTCCCTCTGGCCTCCAAAATTATGAGAGAAATGTGTTTGCATGTTTTCATTCTTATATCTATATAGGAACTATGGCTAATGACTAAATCAATTAGGTAGCACTGACAATGGGTAACTTAAAACAAGAATTAGAATTGGGTTATTGATGTTATAAATCAGTGATCCAAGCTTCATTTAAAAAAAATAATAAACTAAGCATCAAGATGTTCACTTCCGATAGATCGTTCAAATGAATTGTTTCATGCCCAACACAGTATACTGAGCCATAAAAAGTTGAGATATTCATCAGTAGCATCCTCAATATTTTAAGTAAAGCTGAACATCTTTACTGCAAATAGTATGGTTTTTAAAAGATTTTATTTATTTATTTTTAGAAGGGGAAAGGAGAGAGAATGGGAGGGAGAGAAACATCAATGTGTGGTTGCCTCACACACATGCCCCACTGGGGACCTGGCCCACAACCCAGGCACATACCCTGACTGGGAATTGAACCAGAGATCTTTTGATTCACAGGCTGGCACTCAATCCACTGAGCCACACAAGCCAGGGCTATTGCAAGCAGTATGTTTGAAAGTAGAACTTTTTTCTGCCTCAGTTGTCTCTATTATTCTTTATTGAGTTCCTTTTTTCCTAACAACTTCTCATTTGCAGGCTGCATGACTCTGAAACTTATCTTATTGATATTAATTCATTTTTCAAGCTGCCCCTTGTACTTTAATATTTATTTGTTTGTTTACTTATTTATTTATTTTACTCTTTCACTTCTGGATAGTTTATTCTGTCCCCTTTACCTTCTATTTTCCTTGATGTTTGGTCTTCTAACAATTTTGACCTTCTTTTTTAGTTTATCCCCAAATAATTCCTTTCTTTGTGGCACATCTTCAACAATCAAACTGACTCTAATTTTTATAAATTTTTAAATATTTTTATGTTTATTGCTTACCATTGTTTAGTGACTCATTTTCTCTATGACTTAGCAAAACACCAACCTAAATATTGTATTCCATGTCCTTGACTGTAAAAAATGAGTCTATATTAATGTATAGACTGAGTTTTACAGGTGCTCTATTACTAGACCTTCAAATCTAAGACCTTTAAG
This sequence comes from Mormoops blainvillei, assembly GCA_004026545.1. NCBI lineage: Eukaryota > Metazoa > Chordata > Mammalia > Chiroptera > Mormoopidae > Mormoops > Mormoops blainvillei. The sequence goes on from PVJD01002344.1 coordinate 28,507, forward strand.
AAACCTAAGACCACATGGTCATTGCTTCCCATCCCTCAACAATAGGTCATGAATTTATATAAAAGCTTCTCTGAGGATGCACAATCAGTAGTAATCCCAATAAATAAAGTGTGAATTACTAGAATTTAATAGAAGGTAATTACAATTTTTGAATGGCTCAGGGGTATTGTATTGTTACTTGACAAGGTTATATAATGGAAAATAATAGAGCTAAGGAATTTTATTAATTCTCTTACTGGTAGTTGAGTACAGAAAGTTGCTTTGAATCAGCCCATCTCAGAAATAATTTTCCATAAATACAGATGAAAGACCAACACTGCAATCAAATAGTAAATTTATAGACAGAAATGAAGATATTTTAAAATTCTGTTAATCAATTAAATTGAAGGTGAATGCTACAGAATGTTTTTAATATTGAAGAGAATTTGTTAAAGGAGAAGGAATTTGACATACAGTTAGTATTTTTATCAAAGTGGTCTGAAAGCTGAAGTTTCTAATTAGATTATTGTAAACTATAGCATTGAAGTAATTTATAGAAAATATATTGTCAAGGCAAAAATCTATCACACACCAGTGAATAATATATTTCACCTAATAACATCGTTTATATTTCTCTGGTTCACTCACTCCTTAAATAGTTTATGTATTCTAATTGAAAAGTCTGAATTAACCTGTATCACATTCGAAGAAGTGGGTACACTGAGTGTCATCACTCCCATTTTAAAGTCTGGGGAAAAAGTACACATACTGGTTACTTAACTTACTTGAAAGTATATAGATTTTCCTGACATTAATTCAAGAGAGTCGGAAAGCCCATTTTCATCATTGGATTTCAGAAATTTTACTTTCTTACAGATATAAAGCTGCTTGAGCAAAATATTTTTTAAATCATAAAACTCTACTTGATTTCTCTCTTTGCAGAGCTGTTAAAAATAATAATCCACTCCAATAAATTTTAAAGATAAGGCCAGGAAATACAGCTAAATAAAAATACACTTGTAAAAGTGATATACCTGGTAATCACAGGAGTGATTTCTTTTTGCTGAACTATCAATCCTAGGTCTTAATTCAGTTATATTTATTACTATAAGATTCATAAAACTCTCTCAAGTTTTTATAGACCTTTTAATGCAACAGTCATTTGAATAGTAATAGAAATGGTTACTTTTTATGGATGACTTGTGTTTTCAGGTCAGATTTTGTGACATTTTATAATGCACCCATATTTAGGGTCTAAAATCAAACATGCAGCGCTTGGCATTGCCCTTCACCTGCTTTATGATTGCTCTCCCTTGGGATGTTTTATTTACCGATAAAGGTGCAAGGCTTTCAGACATGTAGAAAGGAGACCATTTAGTTTTTTCTATTACATTTCCCTTGCTTTCTAGTTGTTGCTGTTGTATAAGCAGTGGTGACTCTTGGCATGATTGACTATGTCAAATATCTTAAGTTTTCTCAAGAATTGAAAAACTTTGGAATTAGGATAATACCAAACAAATAAACAACAACAACAAAAACTCAAGCTTCCCATTTCCCGTTTCATCAAAAGTTGTACAGGTTTTAGCAAGGAACAAAAAAGCAAATCAATACTTTCCTAGTAAATATTTAGAGACCCCCAACACCAACATTAGTTAAGTGACATAATCAAACAAAAAGAGAAATACCATCAAATAAACAATAAAAACATTTCATTATCAAGAATTTAAATTCTTCATCTTAAGACAAAGCTAAAGATTCAACTTAACTATACATTAATTCACTTCTTCCATTTTATACACTGCTCATTCATGTAACTGATTTTGAAATTGTAAGTTCAAGTACTCATACACCACAAATCAGCTTCCAAGGAGTCACAGAGACTCAATTTCCTCTTACTTACAGCTAGTTTTTGTTTGTTTTTCTCAGAACAATGGCACTATTCTGACTTTGCAGCATCCTCCTACCTATGATTGCAATCTCTACATCACGCTTTTATACTTACTTTCTTCCTTTTTCTGCTGAGTAAATGATTCGTTATGATAGAGACATGAGACTATTAAGGTATAGGTTGTACACAGTTGAATAAGTTACTATATCTTTATAAGTTAATTATAAATACCCCCTTTACATCTTTTACTGGTATTTAGCTTATCTATAAGTTGGTAAACTGAAAAGTTCTCTTTTTCTTTTTTTAAATTTTATTTTTCAATTATAGTTTACATTTAATACTATTTTGTATTAGTTTCAGGTGCACAGCATAGCGATTAGACAATCAAATACTTTACAAAGGGCTCCCTCCAGTATTTCCATACCCACTTGGCATCATACATGGCTGTTACAATAATATTGACTATATCCCTAGGCTGTTCTTTACATCCCTATAACTATTTTGTAACTACCAATTTGTACTTCATAATTTCTTCACATTTTTCATCCAGTCTCCCACTCTTCCTCCTCTGGCAACCATCAATCTGATCTCTGTATCTATGAGTCTATTTCTATTTTGTTTTTTCATTTATTTTGTTCTTAAGAGTCTACATATAAGCAAAATCATATGGTATTTGCCTTTATCTGGCTGATAAATGAATGGATAAAAAAGCTGTGGTGCATACACATATATACAATGGAATATTACTTGACCATAAAAAGGAATGAAATCTTACCATTTGCAACAGCATGGGTGGACTTAGAGGGTATTATGCTCAGTGAAATGTTTTCATTGTATGTATTAGCCCCCAAAATGACTCCAAGAACAAGGGAAAGGTGAGAGGGAAGAAAGAGGCAGGCCACTTCAGATGGCTAGATGGTAAGTTTAAGAAGCAAAGGGAATTACTTAAGGAGCTTCTTTTGTGTGGCCACAATACAAGCAGATCTATATACCTGCCCCCCAGAATCCTAAAAGTTTAATAGAGGTCTTACCTGGGTTCCATTACATATGCTGCCCAGATGGACTCAACACCGTACTGCTCTCTCAAGGTTGCATTCCTAAAAGCAACTGCTGTTGTGAGGACGGTGGGCAGAATGCACAGTCCAAGGAAAGGGCCGGGGGTGAGGAGCCTGCTGTTGCTCAGGTCCAGCTTGCGGGTCAACTTGTGATTACATCCTCTCAATGACCTTCTTGAATATTCCATCCTTGCATCTGGCTCTTACAATCTTACACGTCCTGTTCTTCCACTATGAGCCCTGAGCAACTAGCCAGGGGGTTCACTAGAATGGCGGGGGCTTGTTCGGTGGCTCTTTGGCTCTACAGGAGACTGAGACTACAGGAATGATATAGGCGTATGCAAGAGAAGATAAAGATTAAGATAATTATTTCCAAAATAAGTAACAATTTTTTTATACCAAGAGCTTCAAAATCCAAACCACTGTTTTATTAAGTCCCTGCTGCTGGAGGTTGGGTCACTCAGGGCATTCCACTTGTGTCCTCGTGTGATTTAATAAAGATGACACATTAGCAGATTCATAAACACACAATGTTCTGTTTGATTAATGGCACAGGTGCCTCCTTCCGAGGCAGTTAATAATGTCTAAGGCTCACCCTATTCTGGGAGACAGTTTTTCTCGTTAGGAACATTTCAGGGTTCTCTAAGGGCAGTCTTTGCAGGCTATTGTTTAAGGCATGCTGGGTGGATGTAGTAAGGGCTTCAGTGTGTGTGTTATAACAACTTCCAGACCAGTGGAGGGGATGAAGGTGGAGACCAAATAGAAAACAGAACGTGCTCATCTGGCATTGAGGAAAGGGGATTGGTAGTTTTTGTTACCATGGGGTGGATTCTCCCCTTTTCCCAGAGAAAGCTCAGGGTACAGTGGCCCAACCACCCAGATGGAAGCCATGGCCAAAATTTCATGCCACACAGCCACTGGACACTATTTGGACTACCCGATGACACCTGGGCAGCGCCACCAGTCAGTGCCCAAACAGTTTTTATCCAGTAATGTGGTGGAATGACTACACATATCCAATCCATATAGCTGGTACAATTGGGTTGGTTTTGTTTGGAGTGATTTTTTCTTTTCTTAACATAAGATTGCCTGGCTACTCAAATGTCCATAACCTGGGGTGAGCCACAAGAACCCATTCAAAGTCTGAGTGCAGCCACCATAGATCTGATGGTGGTATTTTTAGGATCCTTTAGCATTCGGGTTAATGGGCTCCCTGTGTATTCTGTTTGATAGGTAATGAATACCATGATGAGTGTTATTAACAGTGTGTGACACAGGCCAGGTCTCTGGGTCAATGCTGGTAACATCAGATGAATTAAGAGTATTAGTCCTAGCTTGTCCTTTCTTAAAGTACTGCTTGAGGGCTTTCCAGTTCCCTGCCTAGAGTGTTGACACCCACACAGCAATCCTGAGGAGCTGGAAACAGACAGCTTCCCACATGCTCAACAGTTGGATTGATTTCTTTGTTAAGCATATGAATGGGCCCATTGTGGCACGGTAATTCCATCAGGTACTCATCCCATAACCAGACATCACAGAAGCAGTGGAACCCTAAGGTCAAAAATACAGATACTGAGTAGGAACTTCTATGAGAAGGTCTTTCCCTTCCATAAGAATTATATTTGTTGCCTGGTCCTTAGCTGTTAAGATGGATTCAGCTTTTAAAATTTGACCTGGTTGTGCATACCAGACACAGTGGTCAGGGGTGGCACACTGTCAGACATGAGGAGATGGACTGGGGACAGGATATACCAGACCCCTACCTTCCCTCATCTTTCAGTGGAGCATGTTCCCTCCCACGTATGGTAGCAATGCAACAGGATCCCAGGGGAGATTGACTGGTTATCCTTCACCCAAGGGTGCAAGGTAACTTATCCATCCCAATGGACATTCCATGGCAAATTTCAATAAATAGCGCCTTTCCCAGTCATGATGGGGCTTGGTGTTCTCAGAAGCATAGCACATTAATCCACAGTGAGAGTCCGGACAATGACCATTTACTGTGACTTACATAACATAACAGTATTGGGTGTCCCTTCAGGGGTACCCAGTCTGGCATATGGGGCAACAGGTCCTACTGGTTGATCATTCGAATGTATTAAAGCCTGGGACAGTACGTTTAGTCTATGCGGTCAATGTGGCTTTAACCTGTTAGTAATTAATCTGCTACTTTAATATTACATCTAGGAGTAGAAAAACATCACATATATATCATATATTCATAGACATACACAAACACACAGACAGACATAAGTAGCGACCCCATTGCTTTCACTCCAAGTTTTAACCATAAATCAGGAACAATTATATAAAGTTCACTAATTTACACATAATGGCTGAATTCAAATTGTGACTCTGGCAGATAGAACAAGTTATGGTTACCAGGCAAATGGCTAAAGCATTTCACCCCACCCCTAATATTTGTGGAGAGGCTTTTAAGATTTATATTTCCCCTTGACCAATATCTTATGGAAGCTGTAGACTAGATATTGGGTAAGGGAACTTCCATAAACAGTCTGTATTTTAAAAACCCTCTTTCCCCTTTTTTTTCCTTCAGTCTTAGGCAATCCTGAGCATTGTTTTACTCATGTGCTGGGGGTATTCATGTTTCAAAAACATGTGATTTCAACTTCAAAGGACAGAGAACGAATGCAAATTTTCTTCCTAGGAGTTTTGAATATTTCTCTATTTTCAGAAGTTTAGGGTAACTACCATTTAAAATTTTTCTTTGTATTAGGGGTCAGACTGCTATGGGGCTTTCATGTTTATTTCACCATCCATCAAAACATCCTCCTCTTACTTTTCACACTATCCCAGAGATTCCACCTTTTAGAGTCTGGATCAGGCTTTGTCACAAGCTCTTAGGACCTTAATCTGCTGCAGTTTGCATCCTTCTAGCTTTGCAAAACAACTTACTGTCCTGCTCTGCCACTTGTGTGCCATTCCTGATACTAGCAAAGGAGTGGATAACCTCAGCTCTTCTTCCACCTGTCACTGTAGCGTTCAGCCTCTAAGGAGGTGTCGGGAGCAGTGGGTCTCTCAGAGAGACACCAGCCCACTGCGCGGCCACACTCCTTTGCCGCATGCACCCTGCACAGTTCCTCAACAAGTGCACAAAGCCAGCGCGCGTTTTCTAGGTATTTAAGTATTCACATGATGGTGCACAGCATCTGACCTATGGCCACTCTATCCACGTAGAGGTTGATGGTCAACACAGGATTTCTACAGCAAATGCCTCTTTCCCAAATTCCATTTCTTCGGTCTCCTGGGTATCTCGCCAAATGTGAGTCAGAAACCCAGCTTTTGTACACGGAAGGCCAGATGACATGGAAGAGGCAGACCACGCCAGACGGGTAGGTGGCAGGTTTACTAAGCAAAGGAACTTTGGCGGCTTGTCCTGTATGTGGAAGATGAGTACATTTCTGCATCTGCCCAGCGGCATCTTAAATGTTTATAGAGGCCTTTAAAGGGTTGGTTGTCTCACAGTTACTGCCCAGACGGTCATAACACCACATTGCACTCTCAAGGCTGCATCCTTGAAAAGGGTTCCAGCTGTGGGAATGGTGAGCAGAACGTACATTCCAAGGACAAGGGAGGGGCAGGGAGCCTCTGTTTGTCAGGTCCAGCTTAGCTGGTCAACTGGTGGTCATGTTGTCTTTGTGACCCCCTCCAACAGTATGGTATGTGAAGGGTGGCAGAATATGCCACCTCAAAATATGCCACTTTGGCCTAAGGATTATTGAGCTAAATCTAGCAAGTCAAAAGAGCGCTCCGAGCTCCCCTTTCCTCCCCCACAGGAGATAAAACTCCCTGTGCCAGGAGGAAACATTCTCAACACCAGAGATGGAGCTCCAGATCAGGAGAAATCTGTATAGACATTGTTAAAATAACTTCTATCTCCTGTTAGTTTCCCCATATATTGTAGCTACTTTTCTTCTCTTTGTTCAATGGAGTGTAAAAGCATGAAGGATTGGTATTTCCTTGGATCCCCATTTTCTGATGAGGGTTCCTGTGTCACCTGAAATTTACATGAAATCTCTAGGCTTTTCTCTTGATAATATAGTTTATGTCGATTTAATTCTTGGGTCATGTTGAAGATGCTAGAAGTGTATAGGTTAAGTTTTGCCCCCATCCCTGTGCATGGTGAAAAAATAAATGAGTAAAACAAGCTCTGAATCCACATTCGTTGTCTTTCACTTGATTGTCAAAAGCAGGACAAGTGTTGATGGGGATATGGAGAACCCCAGAGCACCATCGGTTGGATTGTAAACGGGCACAGACCTTGTGGAATACAGTATGGAAGTTTCTCAAAAAATTAAAAACAGAACCATCCTATGATCAGCAATTTCACTTCTGGGTATATATATGAAGGAAATGAAATCAGGGTTTTAAACACTCACCCATGTTCGCTGCAAAGTTATTTTAAAATCAAAGATATGGAAATAACCTAAGCGTCCATTGCAGGATGAATAAAAAATGTGGTGTGTACATGCACGCACACACATCACTGAGACATTCAGCTTGGAAAAAGAGAGAAATCTTTCTATTTGCAACAAGATGGATGAAACTGGAGGACTTTATGCTAAGGTAAATAAGGAGAGAAAAAGACAAAGTAGTTTCTTGCTTATGTGGCGCCTAAAATGAAAAAAGGCAAACCCATAGAAACAGAATAGAATGGTGGGGGCGGGGGCGGGGGGAGAAATGAGTGGGTGTTGGTCACAGGATACCAGCTTTTATTTATACAATGAGTCAGTTTTGGAAATCTAATATACAGTATTGTGACTGGAGTTTTTTTGTTTGTTTGTTTCAGCTTTATTTAAATATAAATAACATAAAATTTAAGATATTTAAAGTATACATTGTGGTAATTTGATATACGTGCACATTGTGAAAGAATCCCCTCATCTAGTTAATTAAGACATCCATCACTTCACATATATATCTTTCAATCTAAAATACAGTGTTATCAACTGTAGTCACTACATTTACATTAGATCCTCAGACCTTATTCACTGCACACCTGAAAGCTTGTACCCTTTACCCACCTCTCTCAAATTTAGATGACTCAACTTAAAACACAGAGATTATCCTGGATTATCTGTAGAGCTCCAATGTAACACAAAGACTCCTAATGGGTAGGGTGATGGGCAAGAAGCTAACCCCTAAGGTCGGCAAAGGTATGGAAGACATTTTTTTGTTTTATAAGTAATTATGCTGCTATATAATTTCTGTTGCATTTTATTTCATTTGTTGCCTATAGATTTTTAAGTCATGAGTGATGTAAAATCATATATGATATGATAAAAGAGCAATTATCCTATCTCTCGCCAATGCCTTGCCAGATTCCCACATTTCCCTGAGGCTGTATAGGCTACTTGGTACTGGTTTTGAGTGATATAATAATAGAGTGTTATTCCTTTTTGTAATTCATTTTGCTTGCATATCAATCTTGCTTTATTTGAATGTATACAAAGAATACTAATCACTGTACTGTATGTATTTAATCTCTGTCATAAAGAAGCATCTTTATTTGCATATGCATAATTTCCACTAATATTTGCATAAAGAGAAAGTCAGACACTGATTACTAGTAATCTTTTCACAATTTACAAGGTTTTACAATTAAGGATGGGTTTTTTCCCCTTAATTATTTTTGTTTTCTTGTCAGGTTGAATTTCCTTTCATTATGCCCATCTTAGGGTATTTATCAATAGTAGCAATTAATCGAGAAGGCAAACTAGAGAATCTCAATCAAAAATCACCAATGCTGATTAGTAAATTGTCAATTTATGAATACACTGTCAATTTATGAATATACTCAGAACAATTCTCAATCCAAGGAGCTAAAACCTTATTTACCCCCTTAACTTTCATATCTCCTCTCCATTTCTAGATCATAAAAGGTAAATTGTCAAAGATCTAATGTTTTACATATACTACATAAAATTACATGCAAATTTTACATAAATTTTTTCAGATCTTGTTTAACAAAGAGCTAGATGAATTTTTTTTAAAGCTACAAAACAAGTTACATTTTCAGAAAAAAAAAAAATTGACACAGCACCAAGACTATTTTGTCCCGCCTCTCTTCAGTTCTCTCACAGTAACCTTATCCTGAAATGTCTGAAAATCTGCAATCACTTCCTATTTAAAAAACGTTGTGAAACGTCTGTATTCCATGGCAAGAAACAAGCTAAACCAGATAACTGTGGTCAGGTTTTATTAGAGTTTTCAACTGTAGTTATCAATCTCTACCAGTGACAACTTTTGAATATCATGCTTCTGGAAATCCACTTGCTACTTTATTTTTCTCCTGATCACACTACATCTCTGAAGATCATATCCTAGGTCTCATTCCATCAACTTCAATCCAGCCAAAAAAATTCTGTAACAATGAATGGTCTCCTTTCTTCATTTTGGTGACACTTTTGTATCAACTTTCTTCATAATATCTCTGTTTAAGTAGGTTGCAAAGTAATTTTTGGTGTAATATGATATAGGCTGTAAGACAACATAGGAGAATTGAAGGAACTAATTAGTAACTCAGCCTTCTAACACATAGAATCTCTGAAGTTTTTCACTCCTTTCATTTCCAGAGTAATTTAAATTCACCTCCCTCCCACCATTTTATTAAATCTCCCGTATGTGTGTAGACACATTGCAGACTTGTGGAAATGCTAGGGGTTCTGCCACCTATTTTTATGTTGCAAAAAACCATCATCACAGCAGCTCTGCTCTGCACTTTCAAAGCTAATATTTATTTGTGAGATATTTTGCATTTATCTCACAAGTATGAGAGTGTAAGTTAACGCTATTATTTTTCCTGCTTTGCTTATGAACAAACTAAGAATTACGAAGATAAAAAAAGTGGCCCAACATAAGATACAACCTCTGGCAGCTCAGTCATATTCGGAATCTCATACACTACACAGTTGTCTGTTTTCTCAGTTACAGTGCTGTTCAGGCCTGCCCTAAAATGGAATAGAATGATAATATTAGCATGAACATATTTTCTTATTTGATCCTGACAACTGTGAAATGGGCAGGAAAAAGATTTAGTCCCTTTAATAATTGTGCCAGGGCCGGCAAACTGGGATATGTTCAGCATAATTGTAAGAAGCATTTCTATTTGTTCCCTAGAAAAAAATCGTCTGCCTTCATGTCATTATGTGCATTAAAGACCCACTATGTTATTTAGGGTCAGTGTGTTATACTTACTCCATTTCATTTTTTTTTTTTTTGGTAGTGAAATTATGTAATTTCTCCATGCCAGAGCACATTAAGGTGGGATAATTTGTGAGGGGATGAGGAGAAAATTGAGCTAAATTTTGAATCAGTATATTTTAAAATATTTTATGTTTGTATTGAAGGGTTTGGTTTGCAATAAGTATTAGCTGTTATGTGTTGGGACTGAAAGGAATAAAAAATTTCTATGACTCTCTTATATGGTAGCTACCTGAAAAATATTTTCAATAGCCTCTTTCTTTCCTTTAGCTTCATTTAGAGAGACATGTGGTAAATAAAAAGCAACCCCAGGAAGATCAAGTTCATTGGCTTTCTCTCTCTCATAAACATAGGCAACTGTGCAAGATTCAAAATCTGATTAAAAACAAATTAATTTTACTAAAGATGACATATAAACTATACTGAAGTATGGCATGCCATAAGGTGTTCTTAATGGGAAGAATTAATATACTTTCATGTATTCCATTTCCAAGGGAAAACAACACACACGACTAAGCAAAAATGCATGTGAATCTCTTAACCGTGCCCTATGCATCTGTCGCAATTGCCTATCAATGCAGTAAATTTATGCATTCAACTAGTATATTTTGAGCACCTACTATGTGCCAGAAGCATGACCTTATAGTGCAAAGGGAAATGCAGACTTTATATTAGTAATCAACCAAAAAGTAAACACCAGATTGTGAAAACTGCTGAGTGAGATAACAGGGAATAGAGAGGTAGCATTGACTGAAACCAGGTGATCAGGATAATGGGACAGAGTAAAAGTCAGAGGTCAGGTGGTAGCATGAATAGAGGACTGGAGCCAGAAAGAGCACAGAGACCAGTAGTATAGTCATATGGCAGCAAGTCCACTGTTAGTGCAGTGAGACAAGCTTTGTACTGAGAGTAAATGTTCTAGAATTTTATTTCAAGTCTGATACAAGCTGCATGCTTGAGGGCAAGTTCATTAAAGTTCTCTGTTGTCTGTTGTCTGTTGTCTGGGGTTAAAGCTGCTTTAATGGTCCTTAAACACTGTAAAAGTCAATGATTCAACTCAATGATTTCATCACTGAGAAAGTTATTTTTCTACCAATCACTGGTTGTTTAGCATGGAAGCTTTCAGAAGATACCAGATTTCATTATGAGTTAAAATAGAGAAAGAACCCATGCTACACATGTAGGGCTTCCTAGACCTTTGAAGAGAAATAAATATTCATATTAATCATAGTTAAATCACCATAAATGTTCTGTTTTATATTTTGTTTCTATTTTTTGCATACACATCTATGAGACAGTCATGTGGCAGAAGACAATAGCTACCCAAATCAGTGATTTTCAACCTTTTCCACTCCATGGCACAATAAACTAATTACTAAAATTCTGTAGCACACCAAAAAAATTAATTTTTTTGCCGATCTGACAAAAAAATAGGTCTAATTTTGATTCATTCATACCAGATGACTATTGTTGTGTTGGCTGTTGTCATTTTTTTAAAAAATTATTTGACAATATAAAGGAAAAGAGGTCACTGCATCTAACTAAATAGGTATTGCATCTTTTAAAAATTCTTGTGGCACACGGGTTGAAAATTGCTGGCGTCACACTAGATATGTCACACTAGTATAAATCCAAGCATGCTCCACTCAATTCTCTTTGATGTAATTAACTAGATTCAACTACATAAGAGTAAAAAATGTATTTTATTTAGTTTACTAGGACAAAAGATTTTTATTTTTGTTGTTTATGTGTTCAGTTTTTGGTGGGAGAGAATAGATGTTGAGGTAGGACATAATCTGCTCTGGAGAAATTAGGACATATTTGTGAGAACTAGTAACAAGATGAAATGCAAATATGTACAAATCCTAGGTTGCCACACAAAGCCGTGTCTGTATTCTGCTTCCTGCTGTGGAACGGAAAGGAATAAGACTAACATTAGTCATTTTGTATCTCAACTGCTTTCAACAAGTCTTAAATCATCCCACCACGTTCCTTTGTGGTTGATCTGGCAAATTCATGTGACTAAGAAAAAAATCCATGGTAAATCCACACACATTCCCCAAGCAAGTTCTATTTCATTGCCATGCCTTCCCCCCTTCTGTCTGTCCTCTGGGTCCAGAGTTTTGAAGTAAAGTAATAATGACCACTCATTATTTTCAGAAACAAAGAAGGGATGGACCGAATCATGGAGCAAGCATGGATTGCTGTAAGGTAAAGAGTGGAGACAAAGTCTTTTTTGTGTAATTGTCTCTGCTAAGGAGACTAGGAATAGAGAGGGAACGCAAGGGACCTCTGGTGTTCTCAGAAAGCTTCCAAGAAGATTGGGAGAAAATGTCATTACTAGATAACTTGCAGCAAGAAATGGTAAAATTAATTTTGTTTGGAGAAAATTAAACAGAATGGAAGCTAATTTGTTTATTTTAGAGGTATGTTCCCATTTGATTGCTTTTAGTGCAAACATTGACTGTTAGCAAACAATTTATAGAACCGATTTATTACTATAGCAGTAGGAGAGCTTTAAATGAACCTACTGAAAGCCATTACTTAATGAAATATTTTGCATATTAGCAGCAAATCTGTACCCCCTTTATTCCTGAGGAAAGATGCTTACACACAGGGTATGTTACCCAGGAAAATACATTACTGCATATAAACAAGAGCAGTTGTAAGCATAGAGCTTTCAAAGCAATACAGTAGAGCTGTACAGCCTTCCCAAAAACCTACACGGCGAGCTCCTTGTCACGGTCTCTTCTAGGGCAGGAGTCAAGTTCAGCCTCTCTCCATTGACTCCCTTGATATCTGTCTTTCCAGCACCTGTTCTACAGCCCCAGTCATGTACATACACATGCTTACACAGACAAACCTTACATGAATTTCAAATACAAATCTATTAAAAATTCATGTAACCTTCAAATAGGAGTTCTTGAGACCATTCTAAATCATTGACCTCTAGAGAGACAATTCAGGTTTTGGATCAATCTACAAAAATTCTCTTTATTTTTTCTATTGCCATTTGGCCAATTGATACCTTAGGGTATTTCTCCTACCATTTTGAAACTGTTTTTTAACCAGCATTATTGTACTATGATTTTTATATTATAAAATTCACTAATCTTAAGGGTACAATTAATTGAGGTTGGATGAATGCATATAATCAAGTAACCAACACAAAAAGAATAATATTGAGTATGTCCAGCATTCCAAAGGGTACCTGGTGCCCCTTAGAGGTCAATCTGCTCCTCCTTCCTTCAGCCACTTGCAAACATATCTACTTTCTGTCAACATAGTATTACATCCTGGAGAATTTCACTCGATAGAATCATTGACCGTGTAATCTCTTGTGTCTGGATTCTTTTTCTTAGCATTTTCCTTTCAAGCTGCACCCACTCAGTTGCATAGCACCAGTACCTTTTTCTTTTTATTACTGAATTGTATTCCATTACAGGCACCTAATGTAGCTTATTTATCCATTCACCATTTGGTGGACCTTTGGATTGTTTCTACTTTTTGGCTGTTATGAATAAAGCTGCTATGAAAATTAGACCACCAGTCTTTATGTAAACATGTTTTATTCCCCTTGGATAAATACCCAAGAACGGAATTGTTGAGTCCTACGGCAATGTATGTATAACTTTATAAGAAACTATTAAAGTGTTTCCATAGTAATTTATACATTTTGTGTTCCTACTATCAATATGCAATGGTTCTAATTGCTCCACAGTTCTTAGGGTAGTCAGACTTTTAATTTTAGCCCTTTTAATAGGTATGTAGTGGTGTCTCATTTTGGTTTTAATTTTCATTTTCTTAATGGTTAGTGATGTTGGGCCTCTTTTCATTTGCTCATTGACCATTCTGTATCTTTTTTTGGGGAAAAAATATCTTCAAGCCTTTGGCTTATTTTATAAATTGGGTTTTTTTCTTCTTTTTGATTTCTAAGTGTTTTTTATATACTCTGAATGTGAGTCATTTATCAGATAGGTGTTTTGCCAATATTTTCTGCCATTCTGTCATTTTTCTTTTATTCTTAATAGTTTTAAGATCAACAACATCCAATTTATCACTTTCTTTTGTGGTTAGTATTCTCTGTGTTTTATCTAATCAATATTATTTTATCCAGTTTGTGAAGGTTTTCCTCCAAAGTTAATGTTTTTAAGGTTTATCAGCTATTACATTTAAGTTTGGAATCAAATGAAAAGAAATGTGTGTATAAATGAGGTAAGGATTGAGGTTTCCTTGTTTGTTTTGTTTCTGTTTTTGTTTTGCATTTGGATGTTTAATAATTCTAACTCCATGTGCTGGAAATATGACATTTTCCCTCTTGTGCTACCTTGTATTTTGTTGACTATTGATCACTACATATGTATGCACCTCCTTCTAGACTCTCTGCTTCATTGATCTATATTTAAACCAATACCACAGTCTATTTATAACTTGTCCTACAATCAGGTAAGTCTTCCAACTATGTTCTTATTCAAAATTCCTTTGAATTTTCACATAAATTTTAAAATCAGCTCATCAATTTCTACCAGAATAATTAAAAAAGACAGCCAGAGTTTTGATAGGAATTGTATTGAACCTATAGGTCAATTTTTAAAGTGTATAATGTGTCAAAATTTAGCTTTTTAATTCACAACATTGCTCCATTTACTTACATCTTACTGATTTTTCTCAGCAATGTTTGTGTTTAGTTTTTAGTTACATATCTTGCATATATTTAAAAACCATATCTCAAGTATTTCATATCTTTTAAATTAAAACTTTTATTGAGGTATAATTTACATACCATAAAAGCACCCATTTATTTCTTTATTTATTTTGGTATATTTTATTGACTATGCTATTACAGTTGTCCCATTTCTCCCGCACCCTTATCCCCTTCACCCTGCACCCCATTGCATCATCACCGCACCTTTTAGTTCATGTCCATGGGTTGTACATATCAGTTCCTTGGCTTCTTTATTTCCTATATTATTCTTAGCTTCCCCCCATCTATTTTTTTTTGGTCAACATTTTCCCTCCACCTCTTACCCCAGTTCCACACACCCCAACCTCCCATCCTCAATCCTTCCCCCATTTGGCTTTGTAGGTGGGTCTTATGCATGTTCTTTGATGGCCTTCTCCTCCCTTTCCCCTGTCATTGCCCTCCCTCCTCACCTCTGGTTACTGTCAGTTTGTTTTTTATTTTAATGTCGCTGGCTATATTTTGCTTGCTTGTATATTTTGTTGATTAGTTTCTACTTATAGGTGAGATCATATGGTATCTGTCTTTCACCGCCTGGCTTATTTCACTTAGCGTAATGTTCTCCAAGTATTTCATATTTTTATATTGTTACAAATAATCTGAATTATTTGGTTTCAGTTTCCAGTGGTTCATTTCTAATATACGCAAATACAATTGATTCTTGTGTATTCACTTTGTATGCTGAGATCTCACTAAATTCAGATATTATTTCTTGGAGCATTTGTTGCTGTAGATTCCTTAGGATTATTTGTATAGGCAATTATGTCATTTATGAATATTTTCTTTCTCTCCTTGAACTGTATATACCGTTTTTCCTTTTCATAGAGTGCTGTCTAGGACCTTCAGCATTATGTTAAGTACAAGTGGCATAGAAGTGACGGTGAGACCGGACCATTTATGCCATGTTTCTTATGTTAAGAGAAAAACATTTACTCTTTCAACATTAACTGCGATATTAGATTTAATGTTGAATTTATGCTTTATTTCTAGTTCAGTGAGAGTATTTATCATGAATAGGAGTCAGTTTTGTCAAACGTTTTTATATATTCTATATCTATTTATTTTTGAGTTTGTTAATGTGGTGAATTATGCTGATTGATTTTTAAAAATCACATTTCTGGGATAAACTACACTTGCTCATAATATATTCTTTTGTTTCTGTATTGTATAACTCAGTTTGCTTATTACTTTAAGGGATGTTTACATCTACATTCATTAGTGATATTGGCCTGTGGTTTTTGTTTCTTGTTATGTCCTTCTTGCCTTTGAATCGTCAAACTGCAGGTCCTATTAAATTTTAGAAGTGGACAGGGTTGTCTCATTTATTTTTCTGAGAAATTTCATGTAAAATTGGTATTATTTTATTTTTAAATTTTGAAGAAAATGCCACTGATGTCATCCATGCCTGAAATTTCTTTTGGGGAAGTATTTTAACTATACATTTAACTTCCTTAATAGATATAGAGCTATTCAAGGTTCTCTATTTCATCCTGAGTTTTGGTTTTGTGTTTTCCAAGGAATTGCCTCTCTTATCTAAGTTGTAGAATTTACTGGCATGAAACTGACTGCAATATTCTGTTATTATCCTTTGATGCCAATTGAATCTCTAGTACTTTCCGTTCTTTCACTGCTTATATTGGCCATTTGTATACTGTATTTACTCTCTTCCTGGTCAGACTTGTGAAAACTATATCATGTTTGTTGGTCTTTACAAAAAAAAAGTTTTTGATTTCACTGGTTTTGTTTATTGTGTTTCTATTGTGTATGCCATTGACTTGTTCCGTTATCTTTATTATTTATTTATTTTTGCCTCTCTGGTAATTTTTCTCTTCCCTGATTTTCATGTTGTAAAGTAGACATTTAGAATATTTATTTAAGACCTTTTCTCCTCATAAGTTAAATTTAGGTATACACAATAAATTTTAATATGTTTTATCTAACTTTCATGTGTTTTCAAAATATTTTCTAACTCAACATGTAATTTCATATATTAATTATTAATTTGAAAATGTATTATTTAATTAAAATATTTAGAGACTTTAAAATATTTTTCTGTTATTGAATTCTACTTTAAGTCCATTTGGTAAAAAGTATAATTTTTGTTTTCAAATATTTTAAAGCTGTTGAAACTTATCATGCAAAATATCTGTGATTGACAATATTTTGTGTCTACTTAATAATTTTTCTTTAGCTATTGATAGGTGAAATACTTTATAAATATCAATTATATCAATTTCATCTATAGTGTTTTTCAAGTATTTGTTACGGATTTTTTTATGGATTTTCTGTTAGACTTTGCTGCCAATTACTTTGAGATGAATGTTGATATATCTAACAAGAAGTATAGATTTCTTCTTTTTATTCCATCAGTTTTGGCTTCATGCATTTTGAAGCTCTGTTAATAAGGTGCTTTTGAGGAATTAACTTCTTTATGACTGTAAATATCCTACATTATTCCCAATAATATTTCATATTTGCTTTTTGCATGTAAAATAGATCAGAGGCTTATTTTTTATATATATGATCTAATTTATTTTTAATTATTTATGTTATTTACCTTAAATCATAACTATTCTTGTTTTACATATTCTCTCTTCCTATATTCTTTCCATTTGTCCTGTGTACACATTGTTTCTGTTTTATGTTTTTCTTTTTTGTCTATTTTTGTTTTGACATATTTTATCAAAACATGTTATTTGACACTAAAATGAGTAGTAGTTATAGCTAATGGAAAGCAAAGGAAAAATAATAATTAATATTTGTTCAAAAAAAGCAGAAAAATAGGGAAAAAGTAAAAACAAAAACAGTAGAGCAAATAAAAAACAAATAGCATGATGTGAGATTTCAGCCCAACCATATTAATTTTCATGTTAAATTATTTGGTCTGAACACCATAATTCGTAGCACAGACTGTAAAATTGGATATAGAAAACAAGACCTAACTATAAGCCATCCACAAGAAAACAACTTCAAATATAAAGATACTAAAGCATTAAAATAAAATAATTCAATTCAAATAATACTGGAATATAATTTTTTTTAATTATAAAAATTATATTTCAAAGAAAAAGTGTGAGTAATAGTTGGGATAGTTTCATAATTATAAAAAAGTCAAATGAAGAGTACATAACAAGTCTAAATGTGTACATCTAACAATAGTACTTTAAATACAAAAAATTAACAACTGAGAAAGTGCAAAGAGAAATAGACAAATTCACAATTCGGTCAGACATTTCTGCCTTCCTTCCTACCCCCAATAATTGCTAGAGCAAAATCAGAAAACTGCAAAGAATATGAAGACATGGAAAATACAATAAAATCATTTGAACTAATTGCCAGTTATAGAAAAATGCACACAACAACAGGATACACAATTTTTTTCATACATACAAAATATTCACCAAGATAGACCACATTATTTGCCATAAAATCAGCCTTAATACATTTCAAAATATTTGAGTTAGTAAAAGTATTTTCTCTACCCACAATGGAATTATTTTAGAAATCATTTCCAAATATTTGGAAACCAAATCACACTTATAGATAACCAATGGATCAAAGAAAAATATCCAAGGGGAAATTAGATGGGATTTTTTTTTTAACCTAATGAAAATGAAAGTGCCATACAAAAGTTTATCTAATGAGGGAGGCAGTACTTGGAGGGAAATTATAGTTCTCATGCCAGTGTAAGAAAAGAAGAAAAGCTTCATATCAATTACCTCAGCTTCTAACTTAAGAATCTGAAAGGAAGGGAGAAAGGGACGGAGGGAAAATGAATCTAAAAGTAAGCATAAGAAAGGAAGAAATAATTGTAAGTACAAAAATAGCTGAAATAGAAAAATTGACATTGACAAACTAAAAGCTGATTGCTTGAGAAGATAAATTGATTAACCTCTAGTCAGTCCTATCAGGAAAAAAGAGTTTGAAAAATTAACAATCTCATCTATAATAAAAGTTACACCACTGCAGATGCTTCACATTTAAAAAAAAACACTAAAAGATTATCACGACAACAATTGGAATAAATAAGACACTTTAGATGAAATGGTCAAATTTCTTGAAATCACCAAAGGTAATGATAAAATAAAGAGATAATCTGTATAGCCTTTTATTTGTAAATAAAATCAAACGTGTACTTGAAAACTTTTCCACAAAGAAATTTATGTTTTCCAAGGAACTTTTGGTTGGTAAAACTTTTAAAAATTACTTTTATTGTTTTTAGGATAAAGTAATACCAATTCTTCAGAACTCTTCTAGAATGCAGCCATGCACTGCATTGCATTTTGGTCAGTGATGGACTGACATATGACAGTGGCCACATAAGATTATAATGAAGCTGAAAAATTCTTGTCATCTAGTGGCATAGCAGTCATCATGATGTGCTTGTACCATGTGTTACTCCTGTTTGTGGTGACACTGGTGCAAACAAGCCTGCCATGCTAGCAGATGTGTAAAGTATACCACATACAATTGTGTACAGTACTTAATACTTACAATGGTAATAGATGATGATGTTACTGATTCGTATATTTACTATACATATTATTATTATGTTAGATCGTACTCTTCCTACTTATAAAAATGGTAGCTGTAATTGAAATAAAAAACAAATTGACAGTAACCAGAAGGGAGGAGGGAGGGTGATGACTGGGGAAAGGGAGGGGAAGGGTCATCAAGGAACCTGCATAAAGGACCCATCAACAAAACCAATGGGGGAAAGATTGAGGGTGGGAGGTAGGGGGGTGTGGGGCTGGGGAAAGTGGTGGCGGGAAAATGTTGACAAAAAAAAAAAAAGTGGCTGGGGGAAGCTGGGAGTAGTGTGGGAAATTAAGAAGCCAAAGAACTGGCGTGTGCAGCCCATGGACTTGGACTAAGAGGCATGGGGATGATGAAATGGGGTGCAGGGTGGAGGGGATAGAGGGGGGAAAAATGGGACAACTGTAATGGCAAGCTCAATAAAATATACCAAAAAAAAAAAGTTAGCTATAAAACAGTATGTGGTGCTACATTGGCAGCAGCCTCCTGTATCTCTACATACTGTGCCACTTGATTACATCATAATCTCTTGTGCTTGATTCAGCCTCGTGTCGCTTTGCTCACTAACTTGTTGTACAGGCTTGTAGCCTAGGAGCAGCAATAGGCTGTAGCATACAGCCTGGGTGTGTAGTAGGCTATGCCATCTAGGTTTGTGTACGGATTCTCTATGATGTTTGCATGCCAATGAAGTTGACTAACAACACATTTGTCAGAACGCAATGCCATCATTAAGCAGCACATAACTATTTTGGAGAAATGAGAATCCTTCTCAAGTTTATTTTATGAAGCCAAGATTACTTTGATACCAAAACCAGACATATTAAAAGAAAGTGGATCTGTAGATTAATATCACTTATAAATATGAAAAGAAGAGAAGAAGAATTAGGGAATAAAAAGTCTGTGGCAAGGAAAGAAGAGATGGGGAAGAGAGGTAACTGAGAGAGAGAGTGAGTGAGAGAGAGAGAGAGAGTTCAGTGAAGTGGCGGGCAATGATTTGCAGTGTTCTCTAGGTTAACCCGGCAGGTAAATTGACAATTAGTACTTAATTTATCTCGCTTTTACATGATCGCTTGGGAACTACTTAGAATCTAAGACGCGTTCACTGACCACTGCCCCAAGTGATGCTTGCAGGCCAAATCTCAACCATACAGAGCTCAGCATCTCGGCCCTCTCACTATGCAGAGAGTGAGGATTACATAAGTATTCAGGTGTTTCATACACCATGGGCTTTATGTGTACAACAGAGGAAGGTTATTTTTGCAAGATAACAGTGTATATTAAGGCACACGTGTGTTTATATTGTTTTTGGCATCCAGGGGCCCTTTTTACTAGATTTTGTCAACCACGTTTCCTTTCTGAACAGAGGCCACATACAACAATTGGATGAACAATTTTGCAAAATCTCTCAGGGGACCTCTCTTGAGGCTGAGCCTGTATGAGATCATGATATGAGAATATGGCTTGGCTGGACTTTTATTTCAGTAAGTGATCTCATTCACTTACAGCACTAATCATTTTAACAGGAGAAAAGTACAGCCTTCCAAAATCACAGCAGGAAAAAATAAGAGAAAAAGCATATCAGAGTGATCTTGTGGAGGTTCCCATGTGATTTTACACTGAAAATTTTCCATTTATACATCATCAGAATGGATATATAGTCTGATATTACTGGTGAAATATATACGAGAAAAGTCAACTTAATACAAACAAATAGGATTCCAGGTTGCAAAGCTGACTTACCTGATTTGGGTTTATTACATTTGACGTGAAGAAAACCACTTTCCCCCTTTGGAAGTCTTTTCATTATAAGACACATAACATCTGCATGAACATAATTCACAGATGAGAGAGACTGTAATATGATGGTTTACCTGATGTACAATATCTGAATGGAAACTGCAGATCTTAACACAGCCACCCCAGCTATGCATCCTGGCTTTACTTTATTTTATTTCTACATTCAGATTAGCTATAGAAAACTCTTTGTTTATATCCCCCATCTTTCCAGCTTTGTATTTGTCCCTTTGCTTGTTCCTGATTAGCCACAATGAAAAGTTTTGGTCCATAGGTCTAGTAAAGCACTTTTAAACATTTCACACTGTGGGGAGTAAGATTACTTCCAGCTAAACCTAACAAATCTGGAAAGTACATCAAACCCAGAAATAAAGCTGGCTTAATTTTGTTTTCCATCAGTCAATGCATCAGGAACAGATTTGAGTAAGTTCATGGAATGGTTGTTATTTTAAGTAAAAATATGGACAACAATGTGGTGATTGCATGGGGTGGTGGGGAGATGGGAAGGAGTTATAAGGAGTCTAAATGGTAATGGAAAAGTACAATAATTTTTTAAAAAATAAACAAATATATATATGCAGGAAAAAAAGAGAAAGGATGTTGAGTGTTTCTATAAATTGCATGTGTGGCAATCATAACTCCTGGTTTTTATGAACAGAATACTGGATAATACAACCCATTGTATGATGTTTGAATTAGCACAAGACTGGGAGCTATTACTGAAGATGTTCCTGGTCAGTGGTTCCTGTGGATTTATAAATCTTGGAGTAATAAGGAGCTGCTCTTAGCTTCTATGACTGGCCTCATCTGACCGTAACATTTCCACACTCATTGTACAGCACACACACTATAATGGAGGGAGCCTCTGTGTAGGAGCCTCTGTGTAGGATCCTCATACCCAGAATCTGTTATCAAAGCCAGTGCAGTGAACTCAAGTCAGAATTTCCTCGTTGAGTAACCTTCCCTGCAGAATCATATTTAGTGAAGCCATGGCTAATTTCTCCCAAATGAATAGGAAACTGTTACAGCAAATCATGGAAGTCTGTGACCAGGTTAGTCTACCATTACTCAAGTCTGTGGCCCTTTCTCATTGACCAATATCCGAGTGTTTCTACTCATCTGTAATCTGGATTCTTATATACACAACTGCTCCAGGCTCCTGTTCACTTGGGTTGCCCTCATTGCTCAGTACTCACCATCCATGTGCCCTGGGAGAGACCCTGATCCACAATTACTAATTTCTCCCTCATTTGTCAGTTCTCCATTGAACATCCTCCCTCTTCTCTACATTAACTGGAAGGTGGCTCTGCAATGAAACCCCTTATTCTCCTGCTGCTCTTTCATGTGGATTCTACTATTTTCCTGACATCTCATGGACCTCACTTCTGTGAAGTGGAGTCGGTCTCAGCCTTCTGACCTACGTTCTGGAATCTACACAATTTCTCCTCCATGAAGTAAAAAGCCTGCTCTTTGGAGGCTCCTGCCAAACTCTACTCATCCACCTCATGAATTATCCACAGATTTTCTGATTATTCTTGCTCATTCACTAATAGTACAGTATTTGGTCACAGTCCTGGTTAAGTTGGGTCTTTATTTTAAGTGACTTTGTACTTCATTTTTGTCACCCATCTAACAAAAGAGCCTCTTAGTTCCTTTACCTTTTGTACCCTGCCCGTTCACCTCCATTCTACTTTGCATTCCTAGCTCCACAGTCACACCCTGGAACTTGGCTTCTTGTAACACTCTTCTACCCCTGGACTAATCTTTCAGAAGCTTGGTTGCAATGGACAGAAAAAGAAAAAAAAATGT
Organism: Mormoops blainvillei; assembly: GCA_004026545.1. Taxonomy (NCBI): domain Eukaryota; kingdom Metazoa; phylum Chordata; class Mammalia; order Chiroptera; family Mormoopidae; genus Mormoops; species Mormoops blainvillei. The sequence goes on from PVJD01002344.1 coordinate 51,533, forward strand.
GAGCAAAAATTCAGAGATTGTTTTTTATTTCTGTTTTTACACAGAATACTTTCAAATACACATTCAAAAAGTGTCCAGTGGAGAATAAGTGTATGCAGATTATAAGTTTCATTCATTAACATTGGATTAAGGTGTTTAAGAAAGAAGAAGAAAAATATGAAAAATATGTAGAAGAATTAAATGGATAGGAGAAGAACTTTTCCTTTTAAAAAAATGGAAAAAAGGGCAAATGTTTGTAACAGTGGTGAGTTTAAGGAAGGCACACTTAGTGATTTCTAATTTCTTTATTATGAACACATAGAAATTTCTTGCTGACATCGGAAGAATGGGAATAAAGTAAAAGACCTAAAGAAAATTGTGTAATTTTTTTTTATTGTTGTTCATGTACCATTGTCTCCATTTTCCCGCTACCATTTCCCCCTCCCCTACCCACCCCTGCCTCCCAAACTGGGTTGCATATTCAGAAGATCAAAACAAATATACCAGGAGAGATGAATAAGAATGATAACTTGATATGCTTGTAACAGAAGACATAGAAACTGAAATTGCTGATGAGAGTGTAGTTGATGGACAACGGGGGTGACATTTGTTAAGGAAGGAAGTGATGTCACACTGGAAGGCTAAGAGCTTAAGAATAGATTGGAGGAATCAAAGAACAACAAACCTTAGAAAGTTCCAAAAAAATAATGAAAACAAAAGAGCAAAACTGGAAGGTAAAAGATGTGAAAGAGCAAAAACCCTAAAATATCTCCTAATATACCTTTCTCACACACAAAAAATATCATGATAGGAGGCTTACACAAACTAATAGAGTAATATTATTTCTTTGTAAGAAAAAAAAGTTAGTAGGCACTCACAAGTCAAAAGCAGATAAACACATTTTAGTGATACAGTCCATTTGTAATTTGGAGACTGATAGTTTGTTCAGCCTTGTCACAGCCTAAGTAAAGTGGGATATCTATTCTAATTGTTTATTTAAAGAGGAAAGGGGGAAGATAGAAAAGAGACTCCTTCAGTAGAAACAATTGAAAAAGCAAATCCATACCTTATTTATTTAACTACAAGTCATTTTGGTTCCTGACCCCACAGCAGACAGGCAGATTGTATTCAAACAATACATAAATATTACATAATGAATCATCACACCTTTTAAAAAGTATTATTATAAAAAGCAGTCACATTTTTTTTCATGCAATATTTTACTTAGAAAATGAAAAATGTTTTCACATAGACAAAATGAGATCAACCCCAAGTAAAGGTAAGAATCAAAAGTAGAAGTCCCAGCCAGGTGGCTCAGTTGGTTAGAGCATACCAGGGTTCCAGGTTTGAGCCCCAGTCAAGGCACACACAAGAACTGACCAATGAATGTGTAAATAAGTAGAACAACAAATCGATGTTTCTCTCTTCCTCTCTCTGAAATCAATATTAAAAAAAAAAGAATCAAAGCAAGAATTAAAGACAATCTGAGTAGTAAATTTAACAAAACTATTGCGCTTTTTTTCAAGCAATTTCTATTTTTCATCAAAATGAGAATGATGAGACAGGCAATAATACCATTTTTAAACATTAAAAAATGTATTTGCTCTGTGGGAATTAGGCACTCAGGGTAAATGCAATGAATCTTCTAAGAAGGGATTCTTTGCTAAAAAACTGGAAATTCAGCATTTGAAATACTGTATTCTAATAAAGTTTTTTTTTCAATCATATTTAATCCCTGGAAATTTGTAAAGAGCCAGTGTTTGTATTGCACTTTTCAGTAGGTTGTGAATTCCAAACAAACAGTTTTAGCCATAAGGGATAGTCAATTATATTACTGCTCTACACTTGGCTATTCTTGTTCACTGGGGACTGTGACTCAAGTTCAACTTGTGTTCCAAAGAGAAATATACTTGCTATTGTCAATGAAGTCTCTAGTAGACTATAATCTGCACAAAATTCAGTTGCAGTGGCAAAAATCTTTGGCCAAAGCGATCAAAGAAAATGAAACAGCAGAAGTCAGTCCCTTTGGGTCAATCTGGAAGCAAGTTTTGGGGGGAGTGTATTTAATGACAGAGAGAGAGAGTAGAGCAGTGACATTTGTTCTGTCCAGATTTATTGAAAGACAGAGGTAAAGGAGCCAGCAAATGTGTTCTGTGCCTGTGAACCAGTGAAATAGAAAGAGAGAGACAAGAAAAGCTTTCTCATGCTGGGTGTCAAGCATGCAAACTTCACACCATCTTGCAAAGTCATAATTCGGATGTAAACAAGCAAATTATATAATCATCCTGATCTCTCCTCGAGTAGCAGTTATGATCAGTGTTATCTAGGGAGGGGTTAAGTAACCTCTTTCTCTAGGAAGACAAGGAAGAGAACAACCAATCAAAACAATTGTTCATATTTGTTCATTTTTTTTTCCCCAGCAAATACACATTGATACCTATGAGCTACACACTACTTTAGGTGTTTGAAATACATCAGTGCACAAAATGGACAAAACTCCGTGTGGAACCTATATTCCACTTTGGTGGGGGTAAGCAATAATAATAAACATTGTTAATAAATTAAAGAGTATTTTAGAAAGTGATTGTTTAAGAAAATCAGGAAGACCACATCCGCAAGGAAGGAGATGCGCTTAAATAAGGCGACTGGAATTGAAAAAAAACAAACAAACATGTAAGCCAAGTCTTGAAAGATTTGAGAGAGTAAGTCCTAAAGATAGCTGGTGAAATTGACATAAGTACATGAAGGAGGATGAGCTGGGAAAGGGAGGACTTCCGTCTTCTGCCTTCTCTAGAAAGCAGGAATAAAGATCATCTACTAAGAACAAAGCAGGCTTAGAGTAAGGAACTAATAAGAATAATTAGAGATAGAAAGAACCACTAGAAGACATGTGAGAGGAAGGGAAATGGGAGAATGCAAAGCATATTCCTAGCAGTGGTGGAGGTCTAGTTCCGTTGGCAGTCACTAAACATTGGTAATGGATGCAGTCTGAATGGTTGCATGGTTTTCTGAGCACAATGCCTGACAGAACAAGAAATGATTATACTCTAAATTGGGAATTGAATTGGCAATGGAGAGAGGATGATGCAGCAAAGTTTTCTGGTGAAAGATCACATGTGGAGATGGGTCAGTGGATTCAAGTTCAGTAGAAAAGAAAGTGAAGACACACGTGGGACACTTAGAGAAAAAACAAGGGGTCTCAAGGGACTGGGAGATAGGGAAAGTATGTAGTAAGATTAAGAAAATGTGAGAAGTAAACATGTTAAATGTTGTGGTATGAGTGGGGCTTTAGATTTAAATTTGAAGGATTAAGTGATTTCAGGCAATGGGAATGTGACTTGAGTCACTTGAAAGAGACTTAGAGTTTGTTGGGGAAGATGGTTGGATTGTAGAAAGTCCTCTAAACTTCTGTCTTATCCCATGTCCCTTCACAGTGATAGGTAGGATGTCTCATCTACCGTATCTCCCAGACAGAAAACATAAGCTTGGTATTTGAGTTTAAAAAACATAGGCCTTTCTATCACTTACTAGCTCAGTAACCTTAAGCAAATGTTTTATGTATAAGAAACTCAGTTTCCCCATTTGCAAAATGGATAAAATTGTAACACAGAACTATTGATAAAGATAAATGAGTTAATGCATGTAATACGTGCCTAGTACAATGTCTGACCCAGTAAAACATAATAAATAATCTACAGATGTTACACTTGTTAATTATATTTTTCATTTTAAATATCTGTGATAACAATTCCCCCATGAAGCTAGTGTTAAATTAGTGATGCTTCTCACCTTCTTATGACTGATAATGTTTTAGAATTGAAGCTTTGGTCATTCCCTTCCCTTTCCTCCATAATTTTTTCATAGTAAATGAGGACGACTAATAAAAAGTTAAGAAAATGATAGTTGTAAGTACAAGCAGAGGCTTGAAGAACTAGTTAGCAGGAATCTGGAAGAAAACAGTGCCTTCGCTGGATAATATAAAATCAAATGATCCAGCAATGGTATAATGGTGGTATTGGTATTAACCTTTTGACTGAGATATGACTTGATTTCCCCACACTTAACTTTTGGCTCTCACCCAAAATTCTCAGAAGGAATTCCAAGAAGTTTCAAGAACATAAATTCAAGGAATACAAAAATAATTGATAACAATACCAGGAAAAGATTAAGATGTAGTAAAAGAGCACATTTTCCTATAGTCTAGAAGGAGACAAACAGCCAGAAACATCCTTATTTATTCAGTAAACATCTTTCCCATCCATATATGTCAAATAAAGCAATGTTAGGGTATAGCCTGAGTCAAAGGAGTAAAATGATTATGTATTACGCATGACTCCGAAGAGTTATATGGGCTTTGGACCTTTTTGTGATAGCAGAAATGTGGAGCTTTTACCAAACAAAGGAAAAGTGTTAAAAAGGAGTCTTTACAATGTTCTTATCACTACAATAAAAGTTGGGCCCAGGTATGAAGATAAAAATTGTACCCAGAAATAGTCTCTGGTTTGGGGGTTCCCTCATAATATGGTTCCTCTGGAAATGTCATGCACATCTGCCTTTAAGAGCAGGTGGTGAGGCATAAGGTCTCTAGTCCTGGTTGGCTCATTCAGGTTATTTACAAAGAGTAACTCATAGCAGCTGAGATGAAGAAAAAACCCACTTCCTGGCAAAGGACAAAAGGACAGCATTGGCAATGATGCTGAGGTTAAATCTGGGAACAAATAAACTATAATTGGAAAGGGAGTCACAAGTTCAGAGCCCAGAAACATTAGCAAAAGATGAGAAGGTCGAAGGGGAGTTGCCTCAGAGTAAGGACTTAAGGTAGGAACAAAGAGAGAGAATCGATGACCACTTTTTACACAGTGTTGGCATGAATGTTAGTCTGCTGATTGAGCCAAATCTAAGGGCGACACTTCCTTCCAGGGCGAGCCTGGAAGTCGTGGATATAACCCATAAAAATTTCAATACTTTTTAAATGGGATTGTAATAACTTTGATTTACATTTTTGTAGGTAAAGATTGATAAAATTTTTCTAACAACAAAAACAACCAGGTTGCAAAGAGTTGGGTAATATTTATCCTTGAAATACCATCGGTTGGCTAGAATGAGAGATAACTGATATGTGGCTAAGAAATAATGCTACCTTGCGTTCATGTGACTACAAGTGCTTAGGAGTTTTAATAACAAAGAATATGGTTTTAGAATTTTGTCTATTCCACTTAGGCTTTTTTTTTTTTTTGACCCATTCTATTTAACATGCTATCCATGATTTAGAACGCATAAACAATTTAACTCACATTGAAGTCCCAGGTGCACAGGTTATATTATAATTGTTGAACTACAGAACACACTCTCTTCATTATAACCTGATAGATTTTTACATTTGGGCCAGGATTTAATGCCATTTTAAAATTCTCGATCTGCCTCTTGGTTTCTTTCTCAGTTCCATGTAGAACCTTACTCTGTGGCTCTCTCAGTCACAGAAATGCAAAATCCTATCCTACTTTTTACATATGTCAAACTTGTCCAAGTAGCTCCCCGATTTACAACTGCACACTAATATAATAGTACTATATATATATATATATATGCTTCTATGCTATTTATTGACCACTGATATGTACCAGGCACTACATAAAGTGTTTTACAGATGTTATCTCACTTAGTCGTGATATCAATAACTCTAACTATAATTACATACATATATAACTTCCTCCACTGTACAGAAGAACAAACCAAGTTATAATTAATATGCCTAACATCTCAAATATTATAATTAGCAGAACTTCAAAGCCTGACTGCTGACTTCCAATTCTTATAGCTTAGCCACCATTTTATATTATTTTCAGCATTCTTTCACAGAAATCCCCTTAAATCCTTTGTGTATGTTTTTTAATTAGCAATTGTAATGTTCTCCTTTCCTGTGGTTTTCCTAGCAGATTTGGCCATGGTCAGCTAATATTCTTCTTTTTGATATCTTATGTAACTATTCTATTCCAACCCTAATAAAATTATCCTGCTTTCAGATCTCCAAACAATCTACTTATCTCATTATTCCTGCCATTCTCTTAGTGCGCATTTCTGGGCCTTCACTTAGGATATGTGGGCCCGTCAATCCCTGTTAGATCTCTGGCAGTCCATCCTTGTTTGTTATAAGCATTAGCAAGAATGAACCTGACACAGGCTTAAGATGGTGCCTTTCTTTAGCAGATAATACATTTAAATATACATCTGTTTGGAAATGGATTTTCTTTACAGAGGTTATTTTTCCTCAGTTATATCCTATGAAGTTTATAGGCAGTGACTTTGCTTTAAATAGATGCACCTATCTAGGTATTATTTTAGTTTTAACCTTCCCCATTTGGCCTTCTGAGATAAAAATATTTTAGGTCAAAACAAATGGACAACAATAGCATTACTGGTACAATAACTTTTGTAATCCTTTTCCCTGGTCTTTAGTCAGGATTAAGCAACTCACCTATACTCTCAGGACATACTAGGTAGAATTTGTAAGGTGTATAAACGGACATTGCCTCTAAACTTCAGTGAAATGGTAAATGTCTTATTCTGTGTTGGTAGCTAGAATTTAAATGTTGGAGAGTGGAGGAGACTACTGGAGAGTGGAGGAGACTACTGGGTTCCATTTCAAAATTTTAAAGCTTTTTAATATCAGAATGTCTGTAAGCAATCAAGATACATGAAATAGAGTTGCTGAGATTATTCATTCATTCATTTTTTTCCCTAAAATTTACAAAATATTTTTCAACATCTAATCTGTGGTAGGCTTTAAGGTGTAATGCTAAATTATAAAGACAAGACACTATCCCTTTTTTCTCTTAATAGAGGGAAATCAGAGGAATAATTATTAATAGCTAAATAATTATAATACAATGTGATGGTGGTATAATAAGAGGCAGGACTATTCTTGGTGAGTTATTTACACCTGAAGAACCTTTTATCTAGAATTTCATGAACCAGAATGGCATGCTTGAGCTTCAGTCTGAACAGACCTAGTAAAGCAAAATGCAAGATGAAACTTAACTTTTGACTCAAATAATGGGATGCTTTAATTTACAAATATACATTCAATATCATCATATATTTATAATATTTTCACAAATGTTATATATAAATATACATATATACATGTATTTTTACATTTTTGAGCATTATCATATGCTTTGTGTATAGTTTAATCAAGCTTTTTAAAGACAGTCTCTCCAATTTCTTTTGTGTATAAACTCAGGATAGGCACCTTCCCATTCAACAAAACGAGAGAGAGTAAGAGAGCGGAAAGTGTGACCACAGAGTAGGGGCTTTAAAACCTCAGTTTACAGAACTAATGGTGCGTGGTTTATCACACAAGGCTAGCTCCCGCTGAGGAGGGGGCAGGATAGGATCCTTTGGGCTGGTAGGACTGAGACCTGAGAACTGTGGCCACGCATTTTTCTTTTTAAACCTATTTTTCCTTACAAATTCACCAGTACTAGAAGGGTGTGCTCTGTAGTTCCACAGTTATAGAAAGAATAGAAACACAAGTTATGATGAGAAAGCAGTCAAAGTATAAGCTTTCTTTGAGTTGATAGTTTTCTGGTGAGCTTTATTAGAACACATATCCATTTTGTTATAAAAACAGTTTATTTATATTAGCATGCTTTTCATTTTTATTAAATGTTTTCATGTAGGAAATGCTAATTATTAATTGTAGCTTTCCAAATTAATTCTAGAACTGATGTTAAATTAAATGAATCAGGGTGAATACTAATAAAGCCTTATAATGGGTGTACATTATAGAACTTTAACAAAAACTGTACATAACAGGGCCGTGCACATCTCCAGTGCAGTGAAGGGGGGAGCATAGCCCTAGGGAAGGAGGTGTCAGTAAACACTCCCAGACGTAAGAAATAAAATGTATTTTAAAAAATAGAAGAGTGTCGATATTTTCTAATATATGCTATAAGGTAGATAAAGTTGAAAAGTTTTAGGATGTGAGATGGTCAAGGGTGATTTATAAACATAGGGCACATTGTTGAGGCATAGATAATTACTTCACTTTATAAAGAAAAGAAAAAGGAAAGGGCAAGGAAAGGAAGGAAAAAAGGAAAAAGGAAGATAAAAGAAGAGAAGAGGAAAGAAAAGAAGAAAGGAGAAAAGAAAGGAATGAATAGAAAGAAAAATGAAATGAAAAGAAAAGAAAGGAAAAGAAAAAAAGAGAAAAGAAAAGAAAGCTGTTTACCAAGAGTGAGTGGAGAGGCCTCCTGTATCAGGGCAGCTTAAGGAAAAAGTCACTAAGAGGTTTGGGAGAATGTCAATGATAAGTAAGATATTTTTGTGTCTTTGTAAATCCTGTAAGTTTGGAGACAGTTTAGAAGATCAACATCGATGAGTTTATTATAGCCTGACTTGTGTTCTCCCAAAATATATATATTTAAGCCATATCCCCAATGTGACTGTATTTGGAGGTAGGGTTTTTAAAGATGTAATTCAGGTTAAATGAAGTCATAAGAGGGGCCATGGTTCAACAGGATCGGTATCTTTATAAGGAAGAGACACCAGAGCCCTGTCTCTGCCTGTAGAGCAGAGGCCCCATGAGGACACAGATAGAAAGTGGTCATGTACAAGCCAGGAAGAGACGCTTCAACAGAAACCAACCCTGAGAGCCCCTTGATTTTGGACTTCTAGACTCCAGAACCCTAAGAAAATAATGTCTGTTCTTTTAAGCCACCCAGTCTGTGGTATCTTATTATGGCGGCCCGATCTGACTAAGATAGGAGCAGTGTGTTAACTTAATTAGTTAGTTAACTAATTTATCAGAAAAAAAAAAAGACATTATAGAAAGAAAAAGACATGCTGTAACGATGCGCTGGGATTTTAGAAGGGCAATAAATAACAAAGTAAATATATACCGTATGTTATATATTTACATTATAAGTAGTATTTATTATATATTTAATCCCTCCCTGAATTAAGTCAACTGGCAAAAATGCCAATCATATAGATGAAGATCAAAATATTAACCTTGTCACTGTTAAGATAATTGGAGATCATGATTTTGAATTCCAGTGTAAAGGGTTTATTAACATTATACTTGTGAATTAGATTCCACATTAATCACAGACACAGCTGGATGCTCACAGGGCAGAGAGCCGACCAGAACACATGCCTCTTGCACACAGACCTCACCCCAAAAAGAAAGATGATGGAGTTGGCTCCGAGGGCTCCCATAAGAAATTACTACAAACCCTGTGGCTTAAAGTACTCCTTATTCTTTACTTCATAGGTCTGGGGGCTACAAGTCTGAGATCAATGTGTTGGAAGGGCCATGCTCTGAAGATTTTAGGAAAGAATCCTGTCTTGCCTCCTCCCAGCTTTGGGTGGTTCCCCTCAGTCCTTGGTGTTCCTTGGCTTGTAGCTGCATCACTCTCAGTTGTGCCTCCACCTTTACTTGGCCTTCTTTTCTGATCTCTCTGTCTGTCTTCTCTTGTTCTTACAAGGACACCAGTCATTGGATTTAGGATCCACCCTAATTTACTATGACCTCATCTTAACTTGATTATATCTTCAAGAACTCTATTTCCAAAAATGATCATATTCTTAGATTCTGGATGGATATGAATTTGAGAGGGGGAGCACTATTCAATTCAGCAGCAGTGGGCAAGCTATGCCCAAATATATCTTCTGATTTCCCCTAAAAATATAATTAATTCTTCTAACAAAGAAGGATAAGAGGAGCGGAAAGAGACCAGGTGTGTTACTCTAGTGGAAGCCCCTCCAAATAGAAAATGGAGGTTAGAAACCTACAAATTCTTTCAATTAAATTTCAGCTTGTTGTTTTCTTAATTCATTGCACTTAACTCTTGGTTCTGTGTTTCATTGGCAGGGGAGCTATCCCTTCCAGAGGAGGCAAGCATCATTCTGTGAAGACTGGTTTACTCACCTTTCCTGATTCCATCCCCAAATACCCACTAATGCTGTTTGGGCTTCCTTCTACTCCTAGGAGGAGTTTAGTTTCACTCCCACAGGGATTGGAAATGGGGCGGGACCATAAGTTAAGTGAAGATCCTTCTGTTCTCTAGGGCATAAAAGTATTTCTTATTCTCTTTTTTACTCATTCTCAAAATACACCAAGCCGTATTATATAAGATAACATCATCATAAGTTATGTGTTAAATCAAGTGACATCATAAAAATATTCTAATAACAAGATGTCAGAAACATAGAAATATCCCAAATGAAATATAAACACTGCTCATTATCATATACCTGAAGAGAAAATAAAGCCCAAAATTAATATCCTATGTCCACAGAAATCAAAATAAAACACTCAGGTTAATATCTAAATGCAGTAAATCTCAAAACAAAATTATCTTGTTGAAGTCCAGAAATTATCATTGTCCATATTGGGTTGTTCTTTTAAGCTCTCAGCGAGATAGCAGAGCTCTAAATCGGACTCCCGGGTTGAGATGAAGAATATCAACAGCTTCCCCAATCTGCCTCTCACTGAAAATGATGTAGCTCTACCATGCCTCTGACACTGGATTCCTTCAGCCACGTATCTCATGTGCCATCACTTGTAAAAGTCTCAAGTACCCTTTGGAAATAAAGAATAAGCCAAACACTCACAAAGTGAAGGTAATAGTCCAATCTCCAGGCACAAGCAAAAGGAAGGTTCCCAAAACACAATTAATTTAGATCCACATTCCTCTTCCTAACACACAGTGATATCTGAGCAATGGAAGATAGATAAAATCCAGAAAAAGCTTTGTTTTGGGCTCGCCAGCTTGCCAACTGTTCAGTCCTACAGGTATAGCCTTCAGGGCTTGGAAATTAACATTCAGTAGGGAGAACTATCCCACCTGGAATTAATTATGATATTATTTCAATTCCAATGTGAGATATTTCTCCTTAATGAATGTTAGGGGGGGAAAAGTCTTCTCTCTCATCGTGTAGCATTAGAATAATCCTGTTATTTTGGGGAACTTAAAATTTGCAGTGGCAGTAGGCCCATTCTTCAGGGTTTATTTTCATGTAGCACATTCCAAATATCTTAATTTCTTTCCATTTCTCTTTGAACATTGATTTATCAATGTCCTGATTCTATAATGGCATGGAATACATGTGGTAGCAAATTTCCACTACCTCCCCACACACACTTTCTTGATTTGAAGGCATTTTTACCCCAGGTCCTTCATAATTTCTTGCAGCCACTTACCTTTACATTATCATTGCTTTGAGCGTCCAAGGCAGAGTTCCGCACATCCTGCAGCTGGAGATTCATCATTAGCCAATTACTTAAAGGACGCTGCTTTCAATGGATATAAAACCCATGCCCCTAGAGCCCTGATGGCACCTATTTTTACTTAACTTTCTTTAAGTTAATGTTTTGAATTTTGAGAAGAATTTTTTTTTGGTACACACTTTTTATGCAATAGTGATATTTCCATTAGCCTCTTTCCTCCATAGAGAATGCACCACTTATAGGAAATCTCTGCTGGACTTTAGACAGTTAAACCTACTTTTTACCTCCTGCAAGACTGGCATTTTTTGCTAGATCTGAGTGTCTCCTTAACTTTTTCACTTTCTTTCCCTTTGTCTTCTGGTCCTGACATTTCTTTGTCTTGTGAACCATCATAGCGAGAGATTTGGAACGAGCCCTAATTTTACTGAAAGTATTAATTAGTCACACAATTTTTACTCCTGCACAATATCTATCATTCCCATTTTACTTATTAGCAAAACCTAAATTTTGCTAAACTACTTATTGCTCAGACTCTCATAGAAACACTGACCATGAGACCCAGGTCTGGCTAAAGAGATGTATGTCAACATTACAGAGTTAAGGCTCAAAATGGTTTTAAAGGGCAGTAAGCCTGCTCTGTTTGTCCTTTGCCCACCCTTTTCTTCCTGGAATGTAGACATAGGACATAGTTCCTAAATATACAGCATTAGTCTTGATTAACATTTATATCTGCCAACACACAGGGACCAACATTCCATAAGTGCCCAATTAAATTAACATCCAAAGCCATCAGGCTAATATCCAAATACGGCATGACTCAGTCTAACATTGACCATATGTCTCACCTTAAAAAAATGTGTCTGATCTTCTCTATGGCTCTATAACCCTGATTTCATACATTTCTAGGTTGGATTCATCTAGGGCAATAGCTATATCTCCATATATAATATTCAGATTTTGAAAATTAATGCTTTAATAATTCCATGTTGGTATTTTGCCTTTACCTCTAAAATTATCCCAAATGTTATGTAATCACTTGGAATATGTCCCCAGTCTTAAAGAGGTGTTTTCCTGATAGCTCTTATTCTGAGTTGTCTTAAGAGAACAGTTCTCAATTGTTTTCTGTATTTGGGTTACTGCCAAGGAGTAATTCCAGGTTATTAATGAAGATGCCTCTCTCTTTTGGGGGATCCAGTCTCAATTCTTGATTTAATAGTTACTATATCAATGCATCCTGTCTTAATACTCCATTCAAGAGTAATTACAATAGATACACATGCATTTCTGTCCTGCTACTATTTCTGCCCAGACTTGCATTTGAGTTCTCTTTTTTTTTCTTTTTTACCTGTCTTACATATCTTCCAAAATCTCAAACATTTTTTCCACAGCCATAGCTTTCTCCACCTGTCAGTCTGTGTAGCTTTATTTTTCTTTCACCCTTTCATTGTTCTTGTGCTGATAGTAAGACAAAACCATAGTTTCAAATGAAAATTTCTTTTTCATTTTCTTAATCATGGAGGCAGAGATTTCCAAGGATAGGCATTTTAAATTGCCTTCTTAGCCTTTGGACTCTGAATAATTTCTCTGAGTCATTCAAAATATTCAAAGAGGGAATTTGCTTGGCCCATCTCACTGTTTTGTTTCTGTGAGGGTCAACTTCCATGGATGGGCAACTTGCGAATGGCTGCTCTGGGAGCTAGCAGCCTCCCTTAATTTAATCAGATGTGGGAGGGAAGCCTGGGATTCCAAATAAAGTTCTTTCATTGTAAAAATGTGCGAATCATGATTTTCTGAAACAGGGTTTGGGGGCTGGGAGATACTGATTTGTATTTCAGTATAAAGAAAATCTGAATGGGGTCCTAGAGTCCAGGTAGACATAGCCCAGTTTCTGTCAGCAGATGGTTATAGGTGTAAGGAAGCATCTGCCTCTACTCAAGAGAGAAATTGCTTTCTACAGCTAAATCTAGGAGACAGTAGATACAAACATTGAATAAATTAATAGTGAGGAAATAGTTCTTGAGGAAAAACATTGAAAAAGAAGGAAGCAACAATGCATAAAGTCATAGGAGGCCTGGGTTAAGTCACTACGGTAATAAGAGAAAAGAAGAACACTGGGGACCCAATAGTGAACTTGCCTTTTAGATGGTGATTAAAACCGTCAGGGATGTGAGGCTGATCAAATACGTCATTGGTCTAGATCACAGATAACCCCATATGTATCATTAGTAAGTTCAATTTTTAACCTAGAGAATATAACAAATCCTTGAACTTATTGTAAAGATACAAGAGCCTCTTTAAATACAATATGTTGCCAGAAATTGCACCTAAGTTTCTATATCAGTTGCTGTATGGTTATTGTCAGCATACATACACGTGACACTGATGTTAGATGAAAGGGGATATGATCCAGTTGTCAAATTCTGTAGATACTTAATAATAATACAGGCACTTGGTGATAAATACCAGGAGCAAATAACCCAAAGCAACATAATATTTATAATGTGTATAATATATAAGATTATGTTGGTGAATGGCCTAGAATATACGATCAAGCCTTGCACAAGTGGCTCTTTGGAGCAGAAGTAGAGAGAATGTCTTCGTTTTGCACAAAATTTATCTAAGTGCATTTTCAGTGTTAATAAGGTGAAAGCATGAAAAACAACATAATGGTTCCATTTTTCAAACTGTTTAAGAAGTCTGCTTGCCCCAATATATCTTTTAATAGATGAAATATTAGTATCAAGCTAGAAGACCAATGAACTTACAAAGCAAATACTACTGAAAAGCCATTTCCCTTGCTGTAATCATTTCTTCATTTAAACCATTCTGCTTAATAATGGAGCATACTGGGAGCATAATGAGGCAAAAAGCTATCAAAGTGATCATTGCCTTGAATGCTGAGATTGAAAAATTGTTCACTTTTCAACAAGGTCTTGCTATAACCATAGGCAAAGACTAAGTCAGGACAAACATTTACATTTCAAACAGCCTGCTAGGAAGAAACGGCCAGACCTGCCTATAATTATCTCTGCCTAAGATGCTGATTTTTAGATAAGAACATGCAATAAAATGTCAAGTACTTGTGCCCCTTTTTAAAAGTAAGGTCTTGCCAAAAACAAACAAACAAAACAAACAAACAAAAAAAACATATATATATCACAAGTTCACAGAACATCAGACAAGGCTATTCTGGACCGTGAGGGATCAAGACAAAATCAAGTCCACTTGACTATTTTATCTGAACGCAGAGAAAAACATGAGCATCGTCCGAACCACAAAAATGAACAAACAGCCTGTATATTGACTATTCTGTGTAACTGCTGCGCCTTTACCTGTTACAGATTTGTCCTTGTTCTAATCTTCTCTCCTCAAGATCCTCATCAAGATACCCAACCTCACTCCCACTTTCTGGCATTATCCAATCCACAGAGAAGCCCAGCTTCTTCCCCCAAATTGCTTTATCCAAGCCCAAATTCTGTAATAAGGACTCACGTTGCCTTAGTGAAACACCCCACAGCTCTCTTGCTGCAACGGACCAAAAACCAAACGTATTGTCAGGGGTAATATTCACCACTGAATCAGTACTAAGATTTACAGGTCATAAATTTTCACCAGGTCACCACCATCAGGGGCATGACATCTTATCTGGTGTTTATCATGACTCTGATGTCTGCCCTAATTTCATCCTAAACTTTATATCAAACCTTATTTTCCTTACTATTTCTCACAAAGCAATAATGAAGATCTGCTGGGTGCTAAATGATATATTTAAATTGTTTCCCTTAGACTTTACAACAGTATTGAAAGGTAATATAAGTTTATTTCTATTTTTTACTTAGGAAACTGAGGAGGAGAGAAGTTAGCTGTTTTTTGCAGATTCATACAGAAAATAAATGACAGAAGCAGGATTTGCACTAAAGTCTGTTGACTTGTCCTGTGGCCTTTTATTGCCCTATTCAAACCACAGGCTATGATATTACTCCAACATGCTCTATATTTTCTAGCTCCTGTGATCTTGCTGCTGACATGGGATGTGTTCTCTTCATTGTTATTTATTATCTTTTATAGTCTAGTTCAAAATGCTGACTTTTCCATTATATGTTCTCTCCAGCATTCATCTTCTTGTTCATTTACTTAATCAAATTTCATTAGGCTCTACCTATATTTACATAAGAATGAAAGCAGTGCTTTTCCAGTGAAATTAGTGTGAAGATGAAGGGTGAGAGGAGGAAAACATGATGAAAAAGATTTCCAAAAATACTTAAGTGCTATTAAATTGTAGGCTATTATTATTAGTTATCATAAACCCTGTACCCTTTGTACATTTCATCCTTTTCCCCTTCTATGCCCCTCCCTTAGAAATATATTTATTATTCCCAGATTCTTCTTGCAAATAACTGGTGAATTCTGCCATTTGAAGCTGCAAGTAGCCTGCTCTCTCTCTGTGCTTGGCCGGATCCTAGCAGTGCTCCCAGCTGAGTCAGTCTCTCAAGACCCCTGCTGGCTCACCATAGACCCTCTGTTCAGTCCTCCATTCAGCCCATTGGCCAGTGTCCACCAGCCTGTGCTGCTACATCTCCTCCCACCTCCACATGGTCCTGTGGGTGGCCTACTTGTTCCCAAATAGGAGCTCATGCCAAGAGGAACCCTGCAGTGACCAAGGAAGGCAATTAAATCTACACACTCCCAGCTGCTGACTCCAGTTTGTAAACTGAGGATCAAGAGTGCCCCAATCCCAGTTTGACAGTCAAGTCCACAATGCAGGTAAGTTTAGACTGCCCTCCCATTGTCATTCCTACTTACACATGCATATGGGGCAAGGTTATTAGAGCCATGCATCACTTAATGACAGTGATACCTTATGAGAAATGCATCCTTAGGCGATTTCGTCATTGTACAAACGTCATTGAATACCATCAAATAAACCTAAATAGTATAGCCTACAACACACCTAGACTATATGACATAGCCTATTACTCCAAGGCTACAAGCTTGTAGAACACGTTACTATACAAAATAGCATGAGATTAAATCAAGCACAAGAGAAAATGATGTAATAAAGGGTCATGATTAACATGAGAGGTAGGAGGCTGCTGCTGGTGTATATAATACAGCATATGATTTTACAGAAATTTTTTTTGTATAAGTAGAAAGAGTAAACGCTAAAATAATGATAAAAATTATACTACAGTTAATGTGTAAACCGGTTACACAGTCATTTATTATCATTATCAAGTAATATGTACTGTACAGAATAGCATGTGCTATGTTTTTATACGACCGGCAGCGCTGCAGGTTTGTTTACACTAGCATCACACAAACAGGTGAGTGATGCCTCCCACGTTACCATGACTATGACATCACTGGGTGATAGAAATCTTTCAGTCCTATTACAGTCATGCAGAACCACTGTCACATAGGTAGCCTGCCATTGACCAAAATGTCCTTATCCAGTGCATGGCTATATTCCGGTCCAGGCGTGGGACTGCCCAGGAGACTGTGGACAGCACGGAGGTGGGAGGGAGAACAACTGAAGAGCACGTGTTCTTCACTACTGCCCTGATATCAATAAACCACACCCCCATCCACTAGTGTGTTTCAGGAGGAGAGGCAGGGTGGGAAGAGGCATTTTTATCCCAGACAGACTTCACCTAAAGAGATTGCTAAATATTTGGAACAGCCAGACAATTTAAACTGGATTTTAGAAATGATATTTTTTTCCCTTGCTTTAAGAAGCAACTATGGGCTCTGTCAAAAGGCCACATTAAACACTGGAAACTTGAGGATAACAATATTATCTGCACACTTTCTTTATTCTGTGTTTGCACGTTTCCAGAACAAACAAACCTTGCTGGCTGGTTGAACTTTTAGTTCATGACCAACAATCTCAGGTGAACCTTACTATTCATGGTGATCATTCTATATTTCACAAATCTGTTTACTCTCGGACCCTTCTAAATTTTACACTTTCTTCTCGTGCAGTTTTGAAACCTCCTTCCTCAGCCTCTATCTCAGTTGATCTTGCATCCATATCTACTTTTAAATTAAAGCAGTCAAAAGAGAACTTCCACCGGCTTTCAACACAACATGGACCCCACCCAGCAGCATCTAGACCCACGTAAGGTATGTTCGCTTTGGTGAACCTAGATGAGCTCCTTGTGATTCTGTCTAAATTCAATCTCTCTACTTGTTCACTAAATCCTATCCTGCTCTTCTACTCCAGGACATCATTCCAGCATCCTTTTTTCCTTTCTATCTTACTTTGTCTTTTCTTTTTTTCCTTCTGTATGGGTTTATTCTCATTGACACATAAAATGTTATTTCTCCTATATTTAAAAATAACTTTAAAACTTTTCTTTGACCTTACTTGCTCCTCTAGGTAGCTCCACTTTTGAACCATTGTTTAAAAATGCTCTTCGGAATTGTAGTCATTGTTTGCCATTACCAATTCTCTCTTCTAATTCTTTCTTAAGCATACTCCAAAGGTTTCCCTCTCCTCTCCTGTAAAATTTTTTTCATAAAGGTCACTGGTGGTCTCAGCACCATTTCCTATAGTTCATCACATTATTCTCCTTGAAATACTTAACTTGGTGTTCTAGGCAATGCGTTCTACAGAATTTCCTCTTATCTTACAGGTGTTTTATTTTCAATCTTGTGCTGAATCCTCCTCTTCCCCTCTACCTCTTATCTTCAGATGATTCAAGGTTTAGTTCATGATTTTCTCCTCCTTTATAAAACTTTACTTCCCCCTTGGCTATTTCGCCCAAGTTCATGGTACCATTTTGTTTTAATTATTAACCGTGTGTGTATGCATGTTTACAAATTCAGCCCAGACTTTATTTCTGCATTCTAGGCTATGTATCCAACAACTTGCTTGAAATCTCCAAGATATTGTTTAGTAAGTATCTCAAATAAACACACTCAAAAACTAGGTTTTCACTCCTGGTCAGACTTGCTTCCATATCTCAGTAAATAGTAAAGACTTCATCCCTCAAATTGCTCAGGACAAAAACTTCAGAGTCATTCTTGACTCCTTTTATCTCCCATTCCACATGGATTTAATCAGGAAATCCTGCTGTCTCTAGCTTCCAAACAGAACCAGGTTCAACCACTTTATATTACTTCTACCACTGATATCCTGGTTGAGGCCACCATAAACTCTTACCTGAATGTTTTCAAAAGCTTCTGAATGATGTTGCTCTTTCCATCAGAGCATGAGACACCTCTACTGAGAATCCTTTAATATTTCCCTATTTTCTTCAGAATAAGCTCTACCATTCTTATAGTGGTCTACAGAATCTTATGTGACACGGCTTCTATTTCCTTCTGAATTCATCTCCTGCTCACCCGCCAACCTCACCCAATCCACCCTAGTCTCTCTTTAGTCCTTTAATATTCTCAGGCACAGCCATTCCTGAGGACTTTTACACTCACTGTTCCCTCTGGAACAGCGGAGTTCTATTCTGTTCTCTTCCCCTTAACATCCATACGGTTAGTGCATCATCTCCTCAGTGGATTGCTCAAGTGCTGCATTATCAATACTGCTACCTGGACACCCTATTTCAAACTGCAGATTCTCTACTTTGACTCCCCTTAGGCTATTTTAGCTTTTGTTTCTTTTCCTATGGCATATTGTAGCTTCTAATATATATTTAAATTAATTACTTATTATATTTATTGCCTTGTCTATCTTTATGAAATGTAAACTCCATCAGGGTCATACTTTTTCTTTTAACAGTTTATCTCAGCATTGTATCACAATCACTTAGAATGAGGGTCTGAGATAGGAAAGAATTATTCTATTAAAATCTGAGGTATGAAATTTATGATGTCTTACATGCTGCAGGTTCTTAATAAATATTTATTTCCTTCTCCCCCTCATCTTCCTATTTACTTCTAGGAGGCATTTTACATTGTTTGTGTTATCCCTTGTACAGATAAAATATCATTTGGCTACAAAGTCCACAATTCTGTCCTCATCTACTGTAGACTACATTTCAGACACACAGAACGATCTATGTACACCCCTGGCTTGAAAAATTAGAAGGAATTATCCCAGATTTGAAAGATCAGCATTCTGTTTCTTACTTTAGAGTGGGATTTATTGTAGAGAACAGAGTGTCTGTTCAGGGAGCCGGTCTCCTGATTAATTCAAAATTGTTTATCAAACTCTGCCATGGAAACACTGCAATTTTTAACAACTGTGAGCATATTTTCAGCTAAAGATAGTGCCTTAGGAATGACTAATAGTTTCATCTTAATTTGAGCCTCCCTCCCATTCCGTGACTCCCATCTCCCCATTTCTACCTTAATAGGTATCTTTCCAATAAAACATCTTAGGCCAATAAATGGCTAAAATAACATAAATAGCTCCATATACTCTAGTGGTGGTTCTCAGATCCAGGCATGAATCTGCTTTGAAATGTCAAATTGCATTTGCAGCATTAGCATATTTGAATTTCATTGTATGTGCTTTTGACACAATTTGTTAACAACAGAAAGGATGTTTCTATCAGTCATAGTGATTTGTAGGCTGCCAGTCCCCTGATAACAAATTTTCTTTGGTTCTTGGCACTGGTGTTCTTTCATACAGTAGCATGTGCAACATGGCATAACTGACTTGTCCAGAAAATTTAGAAAGATAATGGAGCAAAGAGAAAAAAAAACTTAGATGATTAAATAGCATCAGCCAAAATATAGACTAAAGAACATGTTTTATCACCTCCACTGTAATTATAACCTTGATTATCTGAGGGATGTTTCCTGGAGACAGCGTGATATTTCAAGCTGAAATTTTTGTAATTTTGAATTTTGCAGTTCAAAGGGAATGTATGACAAATTGGCCCTCAAATTAACTTGGCATTTGCTTAAGTCATTGGCAATTCTCTGCCTGGCACAGTTTTCCTCTTGCCTTGCATTTTAACCTCTCACACAACTCCACTTTATGTGTTTTTAAGCAAATAAACCATGTGACATTTTTGTGGCAGAGAGATTTTATTCATAGTATCTTGTGATCTGTGCTTTAGTCTGAAAACAATATAATTTTCAGACTTCCCTGATTTTAGATATTTTCTCCTTAAATTTACAGAAACTAGGGAAAAGATTTATTAGAAAGGTCATACATATGATATGTTTAATAAAAGACTAGCTTACTGCCCCACTTCTCTACTTGTTCCAAAAACCCTCTGAGTAATCTTCTTTGTTAAAAGCACTAATTCATTATCTCTCCTTACTCTAATAGAGTGGGGATTGGACTTAAATCTGCAGCTTGCACAAATTTATACAGAGGGAAAACGACTATCCACACCACCAACCACGTAAACACATACGTACACAGAAGATCTATACTAAGGGGATGCTGCACAGGCATAATTAATATGCAATAAAATCAGAGGTGCAAGGAAGATAGCAGGACAGAGCTTTTGTTTAAATTGAGGAGATAGCAGCCTACCTCTTAACTGAATAATTCCAGAAATTTCTGACTCTCCCTAAATATCTCAAAACATTCTTATTTCATCAACTGATCCATGAAAAATAGACATTAGAGTTCAAATTAAAAAACAGCCTGGAATATACAATCAGTGATTTACATTTATCTGCTTTATTTGTTCAGTTTAATCCTTTCTGAATTAGGCAGAGAATAGACAGATGAAAGATATATAGATAATTTTAATAATACTTGATCTTTTCAAAATTCAGTTTTGGGGGGAGGAATATGGAGGTGATACTAAGTTACAATTGCCTGAAGGGGGAGAAGAACAGAAAAATTTCCATACAAAAGAAAGCACTGAAATGAAAGTACAGGCAGCAAAAATAAATTTTGCTCTATCATACAACCTTTTGTAGGTCAAACTTTAATTATTTCAGCATTTATGGATATGAGAACTGCTTGAACATTGTTATACCTAAATTGAGTTCAGATATGAAAATCAGAAATCTTTGTCATAATAATGGCAGAATCAACTGAAAAGAAAAAGAAGGCTGGCTAAAACAATGGTAGAATTTTAGAGATAAAAGTAACAGTAGAAACAAATCTTTACACCGGAAGGATGAAGTTGGATGATTCTCAGGTTATAGGAAAATTTGTGGGTAAGATCCTGGTTTTTTGAATTCAGAATCTCAAACCTCCTAATTCACCTAGAATAAAAACATACTAATTAATAGATAACACTTTTTAAAATTAAACCTCAAATTTAATAAGTTAAAAGACTAAAGAAGGGCCAGTGTTGAAATTCAAAGTGTTATAGTACCATGTCTTCTTATCTGTCTGTATTTTAGTTCCAAACAACCTTTGGAATTTTTAAAATTTATTATGATGAAATTCTGTTGCCAACTAAGGGCATGGGTATGAGATCAGTCATCCCAACAGTTATTCCAGGATCCTTCTTTCTCTCTGTATCTCTCATATCTGAGCTTGAAGTCACCTCTAGATTTCTAGCCCTATGTTGTAACAGTTCTTTTATGTTCTCTTCAATTCTCAATCAGTATTTAGAGGAATTATAATGTAGCCAGGGCTTGCTAGAATTAAAAATTCTAGCAACACTAGAATGTTGCTAGACATTCTAAAAATAATAATTTTCATTGATTCTTCTCCAACTGATAAAAGTTCGCAAATTATAAATGGCCTTAGGAAAAATAGTCACTGCTGGATACCATCAGTTACACATTGCCTTGGGTTAAAGATCTTTTAAGGTATGGCAGAAAATACCATGGTAATATCACTAAAAGATTTAAAGTGAAACTCTCAGCTCAGTCAAAGAGCTACTAAGAATCACAAAAAAAATTGTTCTATAGGATCCTGCCTTGCACCTTAATGTAAATAATGAAGAGATTTGAAAGCATTATTTTAATGAAGGGAGTAATATCTCATAAGATAAGATATACGGAAAACCCAAAATTTTAAAGAGCATCCTATTGACAGAGGCACTGAAAGCTTACATGAAAAAGGAATAAAAAACCTATGATACATTTACATAATGTAATACTACACAGCAGAAAGAAAGAAAGAGCTACTACCCTTTGTGACAGCATGAATGGAACTGGAGAGCATTATGCTAAATGAAATAAGCCAGAAAGTGAAAGACAGATACCATACAATCTCACCTATAAGTGGAGCCTAATCAACAAAACAAGCAAGGAAAATATAACCACCAACATTGAAATAAAAAACAAACTGACAGTAACCAGAGGTGAGGAGAGAGGGGGATAACAGGGGAAAGGGAGGGGAAGGGTCATCAAGGAAGATGCATAAAGGACCCATCAATAAAGCCAAATGGCAGAAGGATTGAGAGTGGGAGGTGGGGAGGGGTGGGGATGGGGAACGTAGTTGCCAGAAAATGTTGGCAAAAAAAAAAAAAATAGACAGGGGGAGGCTAAGAACAGTATAGGAAATTGAGAAGTCAAAGAACTGATATGTACAACCCATAGACATGAACTAAGAGGTGTGGGGATGATGGGATGGGGTATAGGGCAGAGGGGATAAAGAGGAGAAAAAAATGGGACAACTGTAATAGCACAATCAATAAAAAATATCAAATAAAAAAAGAGAAAGAAAAGGAATAGGCATCTGACAATGAAGCCTCTGGGTCTTCAGTATACTACAGGCAGGAAAGAAGGTGTGAAAGCTCTTCATCTGCAAACATCACTCGTTGCTCATGAAAAGGGGAGAGGGTCACTTGGCGGGCATAGCCAAGAGCCCAGAAGGTAAAGGTTGCAACGAGCCACCCCCAGAGAAAATCACATCATAATGAGGAACATTCTTTGTTCCAAGAGCAATAACATCTGAACTTTAGAAAGAAAATGGAGCGGTAACTGCTAATACCTTAGCTTCTACCATCCTTTCAATGTAAATGTCTATTGTGTTTTTCTGCCACTCAGTTTTGTTTGTTGCTTGAGGAACAGATTATCACAAGCCTCTTCACTCGAGAAGTATAATCTGGGAGCAGCAAACCCGAGCAGACTCCTCTGCCTCTGGACCAAATTTAGATGACAGAATTCTGAACTTCAAGCCTGAGCCTGATACTGTAATAAGGAAAGGGTTTGGAGGTCTTAGAAGGGCTATAATGATATGTTTCTTGTGGGAGGGACATGAATCCTCTAATACCTGGAAGGAAAACTGTAGTGGGCTGTTACATTGGTGGGTATTCATTGTTTTGCCAATGTAATTTTGAGAATCGTCAGGTTCAGTTTGATTGTATAAATTTGTAGTGGAAGAGGGTATAAAGAAGTCCATTTACCTGAATTACTCTTTACTTTTCATATTTCGCATTATCCCAATAATGAATATTAATTATCCTGTAGAGTAAACACTCTTGTTTCTAGTTGGTTTGAGGCTATTGAAGAACATTCTTGGCTCTATGATAGAACAGTTCCAGATAAAATTAAAATACCACTTCATGGAACAATGACGGAAGGAAAGAGAAAAATATTGCTCAATTTTCTGGTGGACAGATTTTAAATGACCTAACAAATGTTGTAAAGGTAAACAAACAAACAAACGAACAAACAAAGCAATGCCAACAGGAGAAATGTGAAATGTGTTTTATTAATTCAATTTAATTCAATTACCGATTCAATTTAATTCTCTTCAGTAAGCGTCTCTTTCTTCAGATTCTGGCGCTCACTTCCTCATCTGTCTTGGTTTTCCAGTTGCCGTTTGTACATTCAGTTAGCACATTTGTACAGAATGCCTTCTATAGCTCAGGCACTGTGCTGGTCATTGAAGGTGCAGCAGCAAATAAAACAGACTACAGTTCTGTTTACTCTTGAACTTAACATTCAGGTGAAGAATGGTACAATTTACAAAATAAGTAGGAAAACTACATAGTACATTAGAAGGGATAAGGGTTATAAAGAAAAATACAATTGGAAAGAAGAAGAGGAAATGTGTGTAGGGCTGTATTTTTAAATAGAGAAGCCAGGAAAAGTCCCTTTGAGGTGTAATTTGAGTGACAATCTAAATGAGGGGAGCCAAAAAGAAAAGTAGGAAATAGGTTAGAGAGATAATGAGAAGCAAGGTAAAGGTCATTGTGGGCTAATACGGAGACTTTGGCTTTGCCTAAATGAGATGGGTAGTCATTCAAGCATACTGAGCAGATGAATGACATAATCTGACTTATTTATTAATAACGTTAGTCTGGTTATAAAAATAAAGGCATGTTTGGCATGTTCTGATAGGAACTTCATTCATGTAATCAAGTGTCCATGCTCTGCAGAAGCCCAGACCCCTAGGGGAGGCCACATGGAGATGTTTTGAATGAAGCCCCTGTTAGGCAGTTTTCACCGTTAGTTATGCAATATGCTTGAGAATGCCTTCAAGAGAACTGCAGCTCTAGCCACCATATGATTGCAAGAAAAACCCTGAGTGAAGACTTCTTGTCCGAGCCCAATCGACGCCCCAGACCTTGAGACATAATGATATAATGATAGGTGTTTTAATTCATTAAGTTTTGAAATGATTTATTATATGGCATCAATAGAAAAATAGAACTTCCATGACACCTTTTTTTTTTATCTCCAGCCTCACTGGCCATTTCTAATCAGCCCCTTTGGCTGGCTTCTCCATTTCTGCCTGGGCTGTTAATGTCGGAGAGCCCTAGCACCGGGTTCTGTGCTATTTGTTCTTTTCTTGCTACATGTTCTACCTAGTCAATCCATGGTTTTCAAGATCTATAGAGGTGGCTCCCAGAACAGTATACCTTGCCCTAACCTCTTCAATGAGTTTTCATTTGTATAATCAGCTGCTTTTTGGATATTACTATTTGAATGTCTAAAATTTACCTTCAAACAAATATTCTTCCCTATTCTTTCCTACATCAATAAATGGTACTATCACCCACCTAGGTGCAAATGATTGTTAAATCTAGAAATAATATTTCATCTTGTGCTTTTCTTCAACACCTATGCTATCCAATGCATCAACAAATCCTCCTGATTTTGCCTTCAGAATATGTCCCAAGTGCTGACACCTTTCTTCACCTCCTCTGCTAATCAGTGTGGGTCTGTTGAATTAACAGTGGCATATATACATTGCTCTGTACCCTACAATTCATTCTCCTTGAAGTAATGAGTATGCTCTTTAGAAAAATAAAGTAAATGATATGATATACTCCTGTTTAAAATCTTCCCTTGCCTTGCAATTGTTATTAACATAGAATCAAAGTTCAGGCAGCCACTCCTGGCTATGCAATGTAAAGTGACAATCGTCCAGTCACTCCCTTGCCCAATTTTCTTTGTAATAGTTATCACAGTCTGAAATTATATTTCATTTGTTACTTATTTACTTATTTATTGCTGCCTTTACTCATTATCTCCCTAAAAGCAGGAACCCTTGCTTGTCTTCTTCAATACTGTGTTCTAGTACCTAAATGACTGGATGGCACAGAGTATATATCCTCAATAAATTGTGCTGAATTAAAGAATAAATACTTTGTGTTTTTCAAGGGATAAATTGTCCCCGATATGTCAAAGAATTATTTTGGATTTCAAATCTTAGAAGGAGTGATCATATCACATGTCCAGTTTCACCCCCTTACTTTGTAACTGGGGATAATAGACACCAAAAATGCTAGATCTACTGGTAATGGCAACTGTTAGTTTCTAAATGCCTTGTAACAGTACCCTAAGCACAGTTAATAATATTTTATTATTTCTAATCACATTAGAAATATCGCATTTCTAATATGAGAACTTACATTTGTTTATCTCAGTGTATAAGTGAGTATATTGATTCAAAATCAGCTTGACTTTGCATTTGGAGTCTGTGAACTAAGATAGCCAGAAATGTCTCTTGCCAGGAGTTTGGTTAAGTGTCACTGTCTCCACTTTGCAGCAGCTATGCAGATTTGTTATAATGATTGTATACTGCCTACTGATGCTCTTTGACTTTTTCTTAATTTTATATATTTTTAGAAAATTTTAAATCATTCTGTAGTTTCTGAGTTTTGAGATCAATCACTTCAGAGTGTTACGATTTTGATGGATGATTGGCAAATGCCCTAAAGTAGCCAGCAGAGTCTCTATTCCAAATTTGGTTCTTCAGTAAAGGAGAAAAAAAGTCTTTATTGGTACATGAAAGTGACATAAGAAGAATGATCTTTTTTGAAAGGACCAGTTATCCAGAGATTTAAGAAAAGTCAGTTTTCTGAATACTGAAAGGAGAATTTAGAGACCATTTCATATTTTCCTTTTTTTTTTTTTTTGCATGAGTGATTGATGACTTTAGGTTAGAAATTCTGGGGAAAGCAAATAAGTAACAAAAGAATATATTCATGGAAAGTAGATAAGCACCAGAATGAAAACAATAAATGCTCAAAATAATGTTTTGAAGGAATGTAATTATATGTGTGTGTGTGTGTGTATTATATACATATAATACTGTAGAACTTTTAAATGATCAACTGTATATGTCAATACAGATAATTATATATTATATTACATATTATTTAAAACAGGTAGAGTCATTTCTACCATTATAATAACCTAATGAAATGCTATACTCTATTTTTCTTACACTGACTAGGAGAAAATTTATAGCAGGAGCTGCCTCGCTCATGGGACTAAATCAAACTAGAGAGGTCAAGGAAATAATTGACATTGTCCAGAACAGAGAGTTAACAAGACTTTCTTAACAATAAGTCTAAAGCCATCAGTACTGAAATATATGTAAATGTCAGTGAGATTCAATTTGCCAGGATTTTTTCCCTCTTCTCTGTTTGACCAGCCAATGAGAATTTTTCTATGTGAGGTAATGTTCATCACTCATATTTTATTGGATGAATAAGTACTGTGCTGTGTCTGACTGGAGAATCTTGCTGTGGGAGACTCCCCAGCTGCCACTACACCTTTCATCCTGTAGCCAGTGTGGTCAATTGGATTACACTTTTTTTTTTATAGAATCGATTATTTTTTTCTACCTTCCCTCTTGACAAATAATTTGATGCCACAGAAAAATGCCTTTTCTTGTTTAGCTGGAGTATCACAAAATAGAACTTTTACTGACATTTCAATATCTCCTTGTCTTTTTCACTACAGCTTGGAGCACTAAGGGATCCCTGGGTCTATTGGCTCAAATATATTAATTTTTTTTTAACTTAATTTACAGTTTAATAAATGAGACAGATTTGTTTATGGCCTGGATTTGTTTTGGTAAGTTTTGTCGTTGCTTTTTGGAGTGGTTTGTGGTTTGCTTACTTTTTTTTAAATGTGAAGTTTTAATTCCCTGTGATTCTCAAAAGCTTGTTAACAAAAGTCACCAAAAAATGTATAAACCATGCTCCCATAAGCATTGTGTTTTTCATAAAAAATAGATTATATATGTGCAAAGTTTGTAACAATTATGTGTTATCTTCAATTTATGAACCAGAGAGAAAAATTGACTTTGGATTCACGGATATTAAATGAAACTGTAGATTCATTACACTTCCTAGTTACATTCCAAGAGAAATCATTCATTTGGTTATCAATAGTGTATGGGAATAAAAACAAAGTTGCTCATTTAACATCTAGTTTCAGGCTATTTTTTTTTAAATGAAGCTCATTGAAATAATTTCTAATGCATATTGTTTTGGTAATAGCTTTCAATACTCTTCTTAAACAGAAAAAAATTTAACTGAATAAATAGAAAAATGCATAATGCATAAATAGGTCTTATAAATCATGGAGACACAGCAGGATGAAAGAGAAACAGAATGTAAGAATTAAGGGAAAAACTCAGAAATTAAAAGAATTATTTATCTTTTCCATGTATTATATGATGAATAATAGGCAAATATAATTTTCCTTCATACCTACTTTTTCTATATTCCAGTAGTCCAGAGTCTACCAGATTAAAAAGTTAGTGTATAGTTAAGAGGTATGCATTTTGAGTGGTACATTAAAGTACTTCAGTACACAGAATGTCATATATGATACCTCTAAGCTTGATGACATCATATCCTCCAGTATGCACTACACAAACTCTGATATATTTATTTTTATGTTATGTTTTGATATGAATCAACTTTAGTTTAATCCTGATGATGTAAGGAAAGGGTTTTTAGAAAGAAGACCATATAATAGAACAAAGCATCACACACTGTTGAATATTATTACTGAAATTTGGGATTAGAAATCTTAAAATTTTGCTGATACAAAATTAGCAAAGTTCTTTTATTTTAGATAACAATTCTTAGGTAAATTATGTACTAATAAACAAACTAAAATTAAGTCCCAGACTTTAAAGGGTATATTCCTCCCATCCAAATGAAACATGCTGTACATCCTATGATTTTTTTTCTTATTCTAGCAATGTTTATTTTTTTAATTTTTATTGTATTTTTCCATTACCATTTACTTTTTTGATATTTTATTTTATTTTCTGTGTATTTTATTGATTATGCTTTTACAGTTGTCTCATGTTTTTCTCCCCTTTATCCCTTCCACCCTGCACCCCATCCTGTCCATTACCATTAAACACCCTTGTACTCCCTCCCTGCTGCAATCACCACACTGTTGTCCATGTCCATGAGTCCTTTTTTCTCTTTGCTCATCCCTCCACCCCCCACCCCCTCATCAATAGCTGTCATCCTACTCCCTGAGTCTGTATCCAGTTTGCTTCTCCAGTTGACTTTGTTAGATTTCACAGATAAGTGAAAGATATGTTATCTGTCTTTCTCTGACTGGTTTATTTCACTTAGCAAAAGTTCTCCAGGTCCATCCATGATGTCACAAAGGTAATTTTTTTTTTCTTTTTTATGGCTGAGTAGTACCCTATTGTGTAAATGTTCCATAGTAGTTTTATCCATTACCTACTGATGGATATTTGGGCTACTTCCATATCTTGGCAATTTTAAATAATGCTGCAGTGAACATAGAGGTGCTATGTTCTTTTGAATTAGCTTTTTGGGTTTCTTCATATATACTCCCAGAAGTGGGATTGCTGGATCAAAAGGCAGATACATTTTTCATTTTTTGAAGTATCTCCATACTTTTCTACAGTGGCTGCACCAATCTGCATTCCCACCAACAGTGCAAAAAGCTTCCCTTTTCTCAACATCATCACTAGCGCTTGTTGTTTGTTGATTTATTGATGACATCCTGACAGGTGTGGGGTCATATCTCATGGTGGTATTAATTTGCATTTCTCTGATGATTAGTGACTTCGAGATCTTTTCATATGTCTATTGACCATCCATATGTCCTCTTTGGAGAAGTGCCTATTCAGGTCCTTTACCCATTTTTTAAATTGTATAGTTTGTTTCTTTGGTACTGAGCTTTCTAAGTTCTTTATGAATTTTGGAAATTAACCACTTGTTGGCAAATATGTTCTTCCCTTCCGTGTACTGGTGAATATGTTCTCCTATTCTTTGGGTTGTCTTTTTATTTTGTTCATGATTTCCTTTGCTGTGCAAAAACATTTTACTTTGATGTAGTACCATTTGTTTATATTTTTCTTTTGTTTCCCTTGCCTGGGAAAGTATATCAGGTAAAATATTGCTATGAACAATGTATGAGATTTTACTGCCTGTGTTTTCTTCTAGGATTTTTATGGTTTGGGTCTAACATTTAAGTCTGTAATCCCTTTTGAATTTTTTCTTATGCATAGTATAAGAAGGTGATCTAGTTTCATTTCTCTGCATGTATCTGTCCAGTTTTCCCAACACCATTTATTGAATAAATTATCTTTAGCCATTACTTCCTCTGTTGAATATTAATTGACTATAGAGATGGAGGTTTATTTCTAGAGTCTCTATTCTGTTCCATTGATCTATGTCTGTTTTTATGTCAGTGCCATGTTGTTTTGATTACTGTGGCCTTATAATGTAGTTTCTTATTGAGTAGAGTGATTCCTCCAACTTTGTTCGTCTTTCTCAGCATTACTGTTGTTATGTGGAGGCATTTTTGCTATGGTTGCATGTAAATTTTTGAAACATTTGTTCTATTTTTTGAAATACCACACTGGAATCTTCATATAAATTGTGCTGAATCTGTAGATTGGGTTTGGGTAACAATGGGCATTTTTTAATAATGTTAATTATCCCTATTCATAAATACTGTATGTGCTATTTATTTGTATCTTCTTCAATTTCTGTTTTCAGTGTTTTATAATTTTCAAGTACAGGTCTTTTACATTCTTGGTTAGAATTATTCCTAGGTATTTTACTCTTTTTGAAGCAATTGTGAATGGGATTGTTTTCCTAATTCCTCTTTCTTTTAGTTCGTTATTGGCAAATAAAAATATAACTGATTTCTGGATGTTAATTTTGTATCCTGCTACTTTGCTGAACTCATTTATAGTCCTGTTAATATTTTGGTGGAATCTTTTGGGTTCTCTATGTACAGTATCATGTCATGTGCAAATGAAGACAGTTTTATTTATTCCTTTCCAATTTGGTTGTCTTTTTTTGTCTTCTTGTCTGATTGCTATGGCTTGCAATTCCAGTACTACATTAACTAAGAGAAGTGAAAGTGGTCATCCCTGTCTTCTTCCTGATCTTAAGGAGAATGTTGTAGTTTTGTTTTTTCCCCACTGAGTATGATGCTGGTAGTGAGTTTGTCATATATCACCTTTATTATGTTTAAGTATGTTCCCTCTACTTCCACTTTGCTGAGAGTTTTTATCATAAATTGGTGCTGGATTTTATCAATTTCTTTTTCTTCATCTATTGATATGATCATGTGGCTTTTATCCTTCATTTTGTTTATAGGGTGAATCGCATTTATTGATTTACAAATGTACCAATATTGCATTCCCAGAATAAATCCCACTTCTACATGGTTTATGATCTTTTTCATATATTGTTGTATTTGATTTGCTAATATTTTGTTGAGGATTTTAGCAGCTATGATCATCAAGGATATTGACCTATAATTTTATTTTGTACTGTCTTTATCTGGTTTTGGAATTAGGATAATGCTGTCCTTGTAAAATAAGCTTGGCAGCTTTCCCTCCTCTTGAATTTTTTGAAATAGTTTAAGAAGGAAGTGTATTAGTTCTCCACGGAATATTTGAAAAATTCACATGTGAAGCCACCCAGCCCAGGAGATTTTGGTGGGAATTTTTTGATTACTGCTTCAATTTCACTAGGTATAATCTGTCTATTCATATTCTCTGTTTCTTCCTGATTTAGTTTTGGAAGATGGTATGTTTCTAGGAATTTATCCACTTTGTCAGGTTGTTGAATTTGTTGGCATGTAGTTGTTCATAATTTTTTTTTTTACAGTCCTACGTATTTCTTTGGTGTCAGTTGTTATTTCTCCTCTTTCATTTTTGATGTTATTTATTTGGTCCTCTCTCTTTTTTCTTGATTAGTCTAGTTAAAGACTTGCCAATCTTGCTTATCTTTTCAAAGAACCAGCTCTTGGATTCATTGATCTTTTGTATTTTTTTTTTAAGACTCTACTTCATTTATATCTGCTCCATCTTTTTTATATCCTTCTTCTACTCACTTTAGGCTTTTTTTGTTGTTTTTTATCAAGTTCTTTAAGTGTAAAGTTATATTGTTTATTTGAGCTTTTTCTTATTTTTTAAGATAGGCCTGTAATGCTATAAATTTCCTTCTTAGGATTGTTTTCCCTGTGTCCCACAGATTTTGGATTATTGTGTCCTCATTTTCATTTGCTTCAAGGCATCTTTTGATTTCTTCCTTAATTTCATTGTTGACCCATTCGTTGTTTAATGATCAGTTTTTTAGCTTTATCTTTGTGTATTTTGCACTGCTCCTCTTGTGATTGATTTCTAGTTTCACAGTGTGGTGGTCAGAGAAAATGCTTGATATAATTTCAATAGTCTTAAATTTACTGAGACTTGTTTTATGTCCTAATATGTGATCTATCCTAGGAAATATTCCAGGTACTCTTGAACGGTATGCATATTCTGCTGTTTTGGGGTGAAATGCTCTGAAGATACCAATTAAATCCATTTGATCTAGCATGTCATTTAAGACCGCTGTCTCCTGGTTGAATTTCTGCCTAGAAGATCTATCCATTATTGTCAATGGGGTGTTAAAATCCCCTACTATGACTGTATTTCTGTCAATCTCCCCTTTTATGTCCATCAAGATTTACTTGACATATTTAGGTGCTCTGTGTTGGGTGCATAAATGTTTATTAGGGTTATATTTTCTTGTTGGATTTTTCCCTTTATCATATGTAGTGTCCTCTTTGTCTCTTTTTATAGACTTGGTTTTAAAGTTGATTTTGTCAGATACAAGCATTGTTATCCCAACTTTATTTTCCTTTTCCATTTACGTGAAATATCTTTTCCCTCCCTTTACTTTTAGTCTGTGTGTATCTTTCAATCTGAGGTATATCTTTTGGAGACAACATATGTATATGGGTCTTGTTTTCTTATCCATTCAGCTACCCTATGTCTTTTGGTCAAAACATTTAAGCCATTTACACTTAAGGTGATTATTGATAGATACATATTTAGTGCCATTTTATTGTTAGATTATTATCCTCTGGGTTTTTTTCTTTTTCTTCTTCTTCTTCTTCTCAAAGAAAGCCCTTTAACATTTGTTGCAGTATTGGTATGGTATTAACGAACCCTTTCAGCTTTTTCTTGTCTGGGATGCTCCTTTAATTTTAAAATGATAACCTTATTGGGTAAAGTAGCCTTGGTTGTAGGTCCTTGTTTTTCATCACTTTGAATATTTCATACTATTCCCTTCTGGCTTGAAATGTTTCTGTTGAAAAATCAGATGACAATCTAATTGGTGCTCCCTTATATGTAACTGCCTGCTTTTCTCTTGCACCTTTTAGAATTCTCTTCTTGTCTTTAAGCCTTGCCATTTTAATTATGATGTGTCTTGATATAGGCCTCTTTGTGACTTCTTTGTGACTCTCTGAATTTCCTGGACTAGTGTGTCTTTCCCCTTCATCAGATTATGGAAGTTTTAGTCATTATTTCTTCAAATAGGTTCTTGATCCCTTGCTCCCTATCTTCTCCTTATGGTATCCCCAAGATGTGGATGTTGTTATGCTTCATGTGGTACCAAAGGTTTCTTAAACTCTTCTCATTTAAAAAAAAATCTTTTTTTCCTTTTGCTGCCCTGTTTTGGTATTTTTTTTCTACCTTGTCTTCCAAATCACTGGTTTGATCCTCTGCTTCATCTAACCTATTGTTTATTCTTTCCAGTGTATTATTTATTTAAGATATTGTATCTTATATTTGACTGGTCCTTTTTTATGCTATGTATTTTTTCATGCTGTTGAGTATCCTTACAATCATTACTCTAAACTCTGTATCTGATAAATTGCTTGCTTCCCTTTCATTTAGTTCTCCTTCAGGAGTATTCTCTTATTCTTTCATATGAGGCCTGTTTCTTTGTTTCCCATTTTGGTTGCCTCTTTGTGTTTGTTTCTATGCATTATGTAGACCTGCAAAGACTGTTGTTCAGACCTGTGTTGGCTGTTGCCTGTGACTGGCCCTGGGCAACCTGTTTGAAGATGTCAGTGATCCACAGCTTGTGGCTACCTCTGCTGGGCCTGTTTGTATGCAGAGAGAACCAGGCTGCACATCTAGGCTGGCTTTTACCAGGACCATACCTGGGTGAGGGCCAGCTAATGTGTCAGAGCTCCCAAAGATCCACCTTATTTTTTAAAATCTAATCTCTTTTAAACCCTCAAGCTATACTAAGCAACCCTACTTCAGCTCCACTGTGTCGGTAGAGTAATTCTTGCAGGCAGGGCTATTGTTTCCCCTCAGGCTGAAGCCAGTTGGAGAAGAGTGCTCTGCCTGAGAGAGATGGCTCCTGCAGTGTTGGGAATGACTCAGTTCAAGTATTCTGGGGGCTATTCCTTCGGTTCTCTCCCCTAAGTGACCAGCCCCAGACCCTCCTGATGTGTCTCTAATCCACTCTACCCTCCATCTGCCAGAGTCTAAGCTAAGTGGCTGCAAACAGAATTTTGTGTTTTAGCTCTTTAAGAGGATCTCTGACTCTCAAGCTTTCTCACCCTGGTGGACAGAAATCCTGCTGCTTTTCACAGCTGGATGTTATCTGGTTTTCTTTTCTGGCTCTGGTGCTGTAGGCTGGGGAGCCAAGCTTAGGGTTTAGACCCCACACTTCTCAAGGGGAACCCCCTAACTGCTGAAATATCCCTCTGGATCTTCAGCTGTCATCCATGAAAGCCCAGCCAGCCCTCTGGTGCCTCCTTCACACTCCCTACCAGTCACATTTTAGTGAAGTTGTTTCTTCCTTAGGTCCTTGGTTATAAGACTTCTCTCCAGCTAGTGTTCAAGTGGTTATTCAGGATGATTTCTTCACAGTTCAGTTGTAATTTGTTTGGTTCTGAAAGTTTTGTGCAACTTTCACTTATTCCTCCATCATCTGGGGTCTTTCCTGTACATCCTAAGGCTCTTATTTTGAAGATTATATTTGTTTCTTTCCTGTGTTTTCTGAATAAATGATTGAAGTTTCATCAACAGTGGTTTACATTATTTAATATTTTATATTTTTAGAATATAATTATTAATATACAAGATGATGATTTAGGTATCTGATCATCCAAAAAGTAATAGAGAGGCTAACCTTTGTGAATTGAAAATTTGCCTAGAAAATAATTCCATTCGAGGTGGTTTTATTCAGGCAAAACTGCTATGAAGGGGGAACATTTTGCATACGCTTTTTAAAATGTATGAATTCTGGATGAAAGAGCAAAGAAACACTGCATTTCAAACACTTTATAAAAGTTTGAATTTTCCATATGTGCTGAGGTTAATGCTAGTTAACTTGATATGTTCAAAGGAAGAAGCAGCTTAGCATAGCTATTGGGCAAAAGTATTGAACTCTGGCATACCTCCATCAGTTGAACTCCATCACACACAGGTAATCTAAAATAAGAACCATACTAAGTAGTTTAGGTGGTGTGGGTACCAATATTAATGCTTTGCATAGGAACCACTGCCCTGTGTAAAATGAAAATCACTAATTATCTTCTAATATTTAGGTCACTATTAATTTGTGGTTTTTAGTGAAAATCTTGATTTGCCATTCTCATTCTTAGGTTTTGTTTTCCTAAGCCAAATGTAAGATGGACGCATAAACCACTGTGATCAAAGGTTTTCATTGATTCACTGACCAGTAGCAAGTTTTTAAGTTTTTAGATTAATAGAATAAATAGTATGTTTCCTGCAGAAGCTGTTTTGTTGAACTCATGTTCTCATCAATTACATACTGTATAAAGGTTATTATATAAAGTAGTTGAGCTAATGGAGTTTTTAAATAAACATTATTTTTGTAATAACTTTATATTTACAGAAACATCGTAAAGATAGTGCAGAGAATTCCCATATACCCAACAAATTCGTTTTCTTAAGTGTGGGCTCCACATAATGGCTTCCTTCCCGAGTATAGTATGAAAAGATAGGAGTGGGAAGAACAACTTTTTAATGGAGAAACCTGACAAATACTACCTGAACTGGGTCAACATCAACCAATAATATGTACTCTTGGTATGATAGGATGAAAATGGTACTTTTCAATGGTACTTTTCAATGGTTTTCCTTTGAAAAACCCATAACCTCAGTCTGATCATGAGAAAAACATCTACAAATGCCTGACCAACACTCTTCAAAACTGCCAAGGTCATTAGAAAAACAAGGGAAGTCTAAGAATTTGTCACAGCCAAGAAAGAGGAGCCCCTGGTGACAAGAGAAATACATGTGATGTAATTTCCTGAAATCTGAATAATAGTAGTATTTGTCTACACTGTAAAATCACTCTTTTTCTTCTGCTCTCCATACTGTACCCTTTGGAAGAAAGTCACTAACTGTAGCCAACTAGTAGTGGGGAAGAGTTGTGCTCCAACTCCTTGGAGATGGAATATCTACATAAATTATTTGGAAGTCTTCTGCAGGGTAAATTTATTTATTTATTTATTTTAGTCATTTATTGTTATAAAACAATATGATTTTATTTTGTTACTGAAATTGTTTCAGCTTCAGCCACTGGGATCTATTTCACTTGGCTCCTGTATCCCTTTGACAAACCACATCAATCTGTTTTTTTTTGTTTGGATTTATTTTTGTGAGCTTATCCTCACTTTCTGACACTAAAGACACTCCAAGTTTATCTTGTATTTCTTTATGTTGCATCCCTAGAATCAGCCATTTCTTTAAGGATCTCCAGTTCCTTTTACTGGAGAGTGGTGTTAGAAGGCAAGCCCTGGGGTCTGGATATGCTCATTGCTACCAGTGGGTAGTTGTCTGAGATAGTGCTACTTTTTAAAGTACAGTAGCATAATACTTCCCTATAGGTTTTCGTCATTAAAATAACTACTTCAAGTTTTCTATGATTATTCCAACAATTTTATATTTTTTTCAAATCCAATTCAGAAATTAATTTAGACTGTTTGCAAATAATGCAAAAACATTTTCAAATAACACAAAACCCATTGCTGACTTTCCTCTACTTGCAAAATAACAGTCTTATGAACATTAATGATTAAAAAATCAAACAAAGTTGAAATGAAATTATGCACATCGTTGTTCAAAGTAATGTCCATAACTCTAAAAACTTACTCCTAAAAATAGTTTTAAGAAAGATAAAACATATTCTCATTGGATTACCAGTACTTTTACCTTTCCTATCTGATTATTTTGAAGGGGGCTTCAATGTGCATGTTTAGG
Source organism: Mormoops blainvillei (assembly GCA_004026545.1). Lineage (NCBI taxonomy): Eukaryota > Metazoa > Chordata > Mammalia > Chiroptera > Mormoopidae > Mormoops > Mormoops blainvillei. The sequence continues at coordinate 88,357 of PVJD01002344.1, forward strand.
AAGTTGTCTAGAGTCAACAAACAAATAGAGTGGAGTTAGATCATTTTTTCTCAGTAGTATCAGACATATTATTTCCCTACTTGGATTGACTAGGTCAGTCTGGGCTTGAAGACACTATATGATTAAATGACATTCAAAGTGAGGTGGTTGGGATAGTCAAGTTGAACACTATTGAGATCTGCAATACAGTGCTAGGGGATGGTTGCCAAGGAATGAAGTAGTAGATAGGGTGTTAAACTGTGGAGATTTAAGAAGTGCTGAGTCAGTTTGGCTTTTAAGAATAATAAAGCAGGCTTTATAGTCAGAGATGGTAATCTATGATCAAGTGGACCAAATAGGAGAGATTGCCTTCTGGGAACTATATGATCTGAGTGGAAAAATTGTTCCTTCCAAATATGATTTTATAAAAGACTCTATAAAATTTCCCCTAAATGATTCAGTTTGACTCTAGAGTGAGTGAATTTATTAGGTAATTGTCAAGGTCACCTCCTATTCTATGTTTTGCTTTAGCAGAAAGCCTAGGATTTGAACAGACTAGGTTAGGGTTGTTATTCTAAGGTAAACGAAAGGCTGCATTGTGGATCTTATTTCAATTTTTCCTTGTTCTAACTTTGTCCCTAGATTCTGTGAACACGAGCCTGAGTGTGATGAAAGATAATTATTCCAATAAGACCAATTTATTCAATAACCTATTTATAAAGATCCTTGAAAAGATAACTGACTGGGCTAGTGCTCAACATGGAAATTTATAATCTATTTATAAAAGATCCTTGAGAAAAGAACTGACTGGGCTGGGACTCAACATGGAAATAGGTCCAGGTCTGTCAGCTGGATTTCATAGTAAAATGCAATTATAATTTTTTTTTTAACTTGAAGGAAAAAAAATTGCAGAGCAAGAACTCAATCAGAGCAGGGAAAAAGAAAAAAAAAAAGAAGGCAGGGTTTTCTTGATTTCCCATTTTGTTTGAAATTCTTCGCACAGCTTCAGCTTTACTTTCAGGGCCTTACTTTTCAGTAACTGTGTCGGCATGTGAGAGGAAAAGGGGGAGAACGATGGAAACCCAAATTAAATCTTCCAAGTGCCTTTATGGTCCCCCACACGGAAACTTAAAGCTATGGAGGCATTTGAGGGGCCAAGCCCAAAGAAGGTGCTTTTTATTTGTTTGCCTAAAAGCTTTTATCCCAATTTTTGTAATAGCATGTATAACATGGGCTAATTGGTTGCAGTGCTTTGTTATTTATAGATAGCTTGCACTATCAGGGCTGAAAATCTATAAACTGAAAAGCAGCACAAGTTTATCAGTGCAAGGGCATTGGAATACTAAGCATTTGAAATTAATAAAGAAAACATTGCTCAGTAACTACATTGAAAAAAGCCTATGTTTGAATGATAGTGAAACAAACCAATTTCTTAAGTAGGCATCATGAGTTAATGAAGAAGAAAACCAAAATGCATCAGCATTAAAAAGCACATGGGGATCATAAAATCCAATTAGTCCAGTTCATGGAGGGTGTGGGGGGATTGATGTGAATTGAAAATTAAAAAAAAAAGATGAAAACAATTGATTAGAAAATGTAATGAGGAAATAACTCCATGCATATTATCAACCAAAAATACTAAACACCAGGAAATTAAGTTAACCAAAACTCTGTAGAACGTATGTGAAGAAATTACAAAACTTATTGATATATTAAAAAAATTTTACTGAAAGGAGAGCTATATCATGTTCTTAGATGGGACTGCTAAATATTTTAATGATGGTATTTCACTCTCATTTTTTGCATAGCTTTAAAATAATTCTACATAAACTCATAACATAATTTCTCTTATAAAATTGAAAAGTGTTTTAAAAGATTAATGGAAATTATAAGTGGACAAGGTTTGCCATAATAGTTTTGTTTTTTAAGGAAAAGTAATGAAGTGTAACCACATATTGGAATATATAAAAAACGTAACAATAAGTAGAAAATTAGCGGAAAAATATACAAAGTAATACAAGTGAAGAGGTGTCCTCAATACAGACACTTATATTTAAAATAATGCAATATATCCTAAAATAGTCATTTTAAGTCAATAGGGGAAGGGAGGATTATTCAATTAAAAAAACTGACAGTTCAATATTAGAAGACATTACTAAAAAGTTAGAAATCAATGTCTTATATATCAATATATCTATTTTAAAAAAGCATCAGGTAAATACAAGCAGAAAACAGTTTCCTCTAAGCATCGATACCTACTTAAAAAAATCATCCTAGAGAAAAGCTTATTGTATTAAAAATGACAAATTTAATTAAAAAAATGGAATTAATGATACACATAAACTTGGCTAAACATTAATATATTGGTAATAAAGGTACCATTGTAAAATTATCGAATAATTTGATTAAGAATTTATTAGAATGTGAACTTCATGAAGAAATTCACACTTATGTCTCATTCACTGCAGTGGGTGCTCAATAAATATTTAAATTAAGCAGTTAATAAATACAAATAATCACCAAATACAAGAAAAGAAAGGGTTCAGCTTCATTAATAACCAAACAAGTAATAATTAAATAAAAGACCACTTTAGAATAGTAAAGCACATATATGAAAAATAAAATCATAGTTATTTAGTAATTGCAAGAATGTTATGACCATAACTGACTCACGTTGAAAACACACAATTGACCCTAAAATGTGCATGTTAATTAATAAATAATTTTCCAACCTGAAATTTATGCAGATGAATTTGCACTCTTGGTCCACTGGTTTGGTTATGCTGACTAACTATCCTATCTAACAGTCACCTCCGATCTTCCATTGTGTTCATTTGAATGATTTTATAAACCTACATTTTTCTTCTGCATATTGATAAGGACTTTAGTTTCTTAAATGATTTTAGTTTTATTTTTTATTTTCTTAAATATTTTTAAAATTGAAATTTTCAAGTTTAGATGTGAAACATAAGAATTCTTTAATGCAATGAGAAAAGGTGTCACCTAATGAGAAAAAGAACTTAGTTGATTCAAAACTTTTATGATGATCTTCTAATGTTTCATAAAAATAATGATTTGTAGTTGGTCTAAAACAGTAAAGTTGCGGAAGAAAATTAAGTTTCTGGAAGACAAGCAAAATAAGCAATAACACAAAATATTTACTATCAGGTAGTAATATATTTTTAGTACAAATGGATTAATTGCTTGATTTCTGTCTTGGCACAGATGCAACGATTTATTAATGTAAATAGGATTCTTGTTCTAAATTTGACTCTGTGGGTTATTTTCCAATAAAAATTATAGCATCTGAAGTATGCAGGGGGGAAAAAGAAGGCTAAGGGCTAATTTTAAGAGCTTAATCTAGAAAAAAGAAAGACTGATTAGTATTTTCCATTAAATTAAAAAGTTAAAAACAAGTTAATTATTTTGACCACCCAACTCAAAATTACAAAAATATTTTGAACCATGATATTGTATATTTGATGTTATTCAAAGTTATTTTATTGTGTACATTGTATAAAAATATTACCTGTTCCCTTCATTTACGTTGCATATATTTAGGTTGTATCTTTGTAGGTCTGAACATGTAGGAAATAACAAGATCATCCTTTTATTTAGGTACTATTTACACAAAAATCTTACTTATTTTAAGTGTTCAGTGAGTTTAAAAATGTATGCACCCATGCATCCACCTGTATATCTCTTTTTTTATATATAGTGTCTTTTGTGTGTATGTAGTTCTCAGAGTTTAATATCCATATAGACTCATGTAATCATCACCACAATCGTGATAGTGAACAGTTCTATAACCTGAAAAAAATTTCTTTGTGAAAGCCCCTTCATAGTCTATGCCTCCCTTTTTTATCCAATCTCGTAGTTAACCTAATCTATCTATCTGCAGTTCATCTATGTCATTGTTATAGGCATGGACACTCTTCTGACTCAGAAAGGGTAGAATTTACAAGTTATCTTTCTCCATTTATTAAACTGTTCCTTCCAAAAAGAAATGTTACCTCTTCAAATTTATAGTAATTACATGACAAAATTGCACAGTATCTAACAGACAGGTAATTCTATTATTGAACCTAAGAAGCAAATATATACTTTTGGAAAGCAGTCCTACACTTGAAAACATATGGTACACAATCTGTGAAGATACATTTTGGAAACCATAATGCCAGGTGATAAGAAAAATGATCCGACACTGACCTTTAGTCAGCATTTTATCCAAGGGCTTCAAAGAACTTTACCAGTAGAAATTATTAATCTTTACAAAAAGGCAAGGTAAAGATACCAATACATTCTAAAGTCACTGGACACATCAGAACTAAATCAAATAGGTCTGTATGAAACAACCCATTTAAATTTCTCTCTTAGCAGAATTGGATTTCTCTGAAATAAAATAGATCTCTTAGTTATCTGTTTTTGTTTGTTTCTGGGCAGAAGGGAAACATATCAAGTTAATTCCATCATGATGATCTCTTAAACTTGAATGAATATATGCTATAATGCTGGTTTCCCTTCTTGGGAGACGATGTGTCTCTGGGTCTGTAATTTGAAGCAGAGTGGGAGCTTCCTAGATGTCTATATTGCATTTTAGTTCATTATAGTCACTGGAAGACATTAGTCTAACAGCTATTTTGAATGGATTGCTTTCCCATTTGCATAAACTATCCTATGAGTTCTTATTAAACAATTTATGTTTGAGTTCATTAAACGACAGCGTGAAATCTTATTGCAGCCATACATGTCCTGAACTCAAGTTTAGTTCTTATACTTATAGGAGGAATCTAATGAACAAAATAAACTAATGAGCAAATTAGAACCAGGGACTTGGAAACAGGGAAGAGACTGACAGCTGCCAGAGAAAATGAGGGAGAGGGAATGGTGGAAAGAAGGGGAAAGGATTAGCCAAAGACCATTTAAGAATGATCCCCGGACATGGACAACAGTGTGGGCATGGACTGTGGGAGAGGGGGTGGGCTGGATGGAGAAGGGCAAAGGAGGAAAACCTGGGACAACCATAACAGAAGAAACAAGAATAAAAAATAACAGAAGATAGGGAGTTTTTTCCCTATTCCAGTAGCACATTTATTTCTCTCTCTTGCCATGCTCTTCAGGTCTCCAAAGAGTAAATTGCCATATAAAGAAAGATTTAAATATCTAACCTCAAGGATCACAGTTTCATCTGACTCTGCCACAGATCCTTTTGTGAGTCACAGAGATTTCCAGAAAGAGGTAGAAAATGGCCAGCAAAGCCATGTCTTTTGCAAAGTGTACTTGTAACATGCCATCTGTTCCCTACTTCCTATTTTTTCTGATAGTCATCAGGGAAGGTATAGCCACCTTGAATATTCACTGATGTTATGTAGAGAGATTCAGCAAGTAGACAGAATTGTAAATTTACTTTTACATCAGTCATACAGGTGAATATATTGTAGAGGTACTAGATACATTTTTTTCTAACCTCCATTAGGCGTTTTTACATGTAGCTATTATTGACTTTTTGTTATTCCAGGAATACTTCCCCATTTGTCAAGTACCAGTATGATGCAAAGTATTATAAGGAAGGGAAACCTTGAAGGTATATGGCAAATACAAGACCAATTCTCATTTCAATCTACCTAAATATTCAATAGTTCTTAATAGAAATAAAAATTTAAATTATTATTGTTTTTACCATTACTTTTAATATTATTATTAATGTTTACTGTCATTATTTTAAATAATTGTCTCTAAAAGTTAATTTTACTTTTTCTCACAGCTTGGCCCACTGGAAATTATTAACTTTACAGTAATGGGAAAAAAATATCCAGGAACACTTGCAAACTGCATAACAACACTGAATATGTTCCTGCCCATAGACTTTATTTTTATTACCTTATATTTCTTCTCTATAAAATTTAATATATAATGTGCCCTGTTTTTTTGAAAAACATAAATTGGGGTGTATATTTCTATTAGTTCCTATTTCTATTACATTTATTTTGGTAAAATTAACCTGTCAGTTTTATAAGAATGTACTATACTTGTATACCTCCAAAGTCTTCATGATAAGGGAGTGATTGTATCTAATTGTGTTGGCTCATCTAGAATATAATATTTTTATTTTTCTTATCTTCATTTTTTCTGATTATGTAATTAATGATATAACCTAACACAATATATATTTTCATGAAAATTTCATTGCAATTTTTCATTGCAATAAGTAATCTAATTGGGAACTCCCTATAACAATTTTATCCACCTATCTAAAAAGATCTACAAGTTTAATGAAAGTGTGCTATGTTAGGAGACTGAAAGGAGACATGCTAACATCAGCCTGTTTTCTGCTCTACTACTTCACCAGAAATTCTGTCCACATCACTCATGATCTTGTTGTAAACCATTCAAACACATTTTTAGTCCCTATATTGCCCTACCATTCTCTCCTCCACGAGACTCTTGGTCTGTGGCTTTCTTGATATACTTTCTCAGGTGACTCTACCAGTGTCTTCTCTTCTCCCAGATCCTTTAATGTTCATATTGCTCTGTCTCTATACTTTTGCATTCGTCTCTTACACTAACATATCTCAGCCAATCCCTAATCTTTCAATTACTATCTCTATGTCAGCTTATCTCAGACTTGTTCCTTTGAATGCTACCTTATTCCTGAGCTCTATGCATACAGATTGGGTACACAGCATTCTTCTTTTTTAAATTCTCATTGCATTTATTGGGGCAACATTGGTTAATAATTATATAGATTTCAGGTGTGCAGTTCTATAATACATCATCTGCAGCCACTGTGGAAAGTAATATAAAGTTACCACAAAAAATTAAAAGTAGAACTGCCTTATGACCCAGCAATTCCAATTCTGGGAATATATCTGAAGAAACCTGAAACTCTAATCTGAAAGAATATATGCACCCCTATGTTCACTGCAGCATTATTTACAACAGCCAAGGTTTGGAAGCAGCCCAAGGGCCCATTAGTAGATAAGTGAATAAAAAAGCTGTGCTACATTTACACAGTGCACCATAAAAAAGAAAGAAGCCTTACCCTTTGCCACAGCATGAATGGATGCTGAAAGTATTATTCTACATGAAATAAATCAGTCAGAGGGTCTGGCCTTCTTGTCTTACTGGGGCATTTGGAAAGAGTCAGCGGGATCCCTATGTGACCTTCGTGGGTCGCCTTATAGAAAAGGCTACATTTGCTGGATCTCATACTGAAGATCGGGGCCAATTCATGCACATTTGTAACATAATTAACACTGCCAATGATGGGCCAAAAGATACAGTGAAAGCTTTGAAGAAAAGGATTTCCAAAAACTATAATAATAAAGAAATAGAACTTCCCTTGTCATAACCACCTCAGGAGGTCACAGAATGGAGGGAACTCTGGAGAGGAGGAAGGCACTTCAGGAAATACACCTGTACAATGGATGGATGATGGAAATAAGCCTTTGTCTGATTCCCGACTGATGCTCTAGGAAAACAAAAGTACCATATGATTTTACTTATATGTGGAATCTAATAAACAAAGTAAACTAACGAAATAGAGACAGACTCATAAATGCAGAGAACAGACTGACAACTATCAGAGGAAAGGGGTGATGGGGAGCTAGGTAAAAAAGATTAAGGGATTAAGAAAAAAACCTCATAGGCACAGACAAAAGTATGGTGATTGCCAGAGGGAAAAGGGGGTGGGAGAGGTAGAATATGGAAAAGGGGGGATAAATGGTGATAGATACACAGAATTCTTTTATTAAATAATTTTTATAATTTTTTCTACAGTTGTCTCAATTTTCCCCCTTTGCCCTCCTCTGCCCAGCCCGCCACCTGCTCTCACAGTCAGTTTTCACACTGTTGTCCATGTCCATGGGTCATTCACACATGTTCTTTACCTAGTCCCTTCCCCTTCTTTCCACAATTGTCCCCCTTCCCCTGCCCTCTGGTCACTTTCAGTCTGTTCCATGTTTCCACATCTGTGGTTCTGTTTTGTTTGTTAGTTCATTTCGTTCATTAGATTCCACTTATAGGTGAGATTATACGGTATTTGTCTTTCATAGACTTGCTTATTTCACTTAGCCTAATGCTCTCCAGTTCCATCCATGTCGTTGCAAAAGGAAGGAGTTCCTTTTTTCTTTCTGCTGTGTAGTATTCCACCGTGTAAATGTACCACAGTTTTTTGATCCCTTTATTTACTGATGGGCACTTCGGCTGTTTCTGGCACTTGGCTATTGTAAATATTCTTAAAAGTTAAGAAGAAACTTTCCAGAGTCAGCAGCCTGCTGGTCACTTTTGTCATCAATTTATCAGCTGAGGGATAATGGTGGTTTGGAGTAGGCAGTGAGCCTAATGATTAGTACAGTAAATTGAAGCAAAGGAAACCGTCTGAATCCCTGATTTTACTTTAGAGCTTTGTTATATTATGAATGATTATAGCTTTTCCAAGCCTTAGTTTCCTCATTAAAAATAATAGTAATAACAGCAAATAGTTGCTCTAAATAGTAAATGAAATAAGTGGCCTATAGTTAGTATTTAATATAAATAATTTTTGTAATGAAGAATTTTTTTTCATCATAAATTTTCTACCAATTTGCTAAGAAAATCTATTAGAGTGATAAAGAGATCCTATCTCATCTAGAAAGATTAAAAAAGAGCAGAGTCAGGAGACACAGAAAGCCCCAGCAGCCATTTTTAGGAAGGGAGTTATGCATAGGGAAGTCGTGTGAGTAAATGGTGGGGACTATTATCACTGAACACAGCATTGTCATAATGGGAAAAATGAGGAGCATGCCATTGAATGAGCAAGAGAATTTCTGTTCATATTTCTCAGCTTTACTGACATATAAATAACAACACTGTATAAGTTTAAGGTTTGCAATACTAAGGTGAGTTTTGCAATACTAATAAAGTCACAATAAAGTCAGCTAATATATTCTTCATCTCACATAATTACCATTTTATTATTGTAGTTGTTACAGTGAGAACATTTTAAAATTTACTCAAACAGTAACTTTCCAGTATACATTAGTGTCATTAACTATAGTCACCATGGTATACATTGGATCTCCAGAAATTATTTGTCTTATAACTGGAGGGCTCTACCCTTTAACCAGTACCTGTTCATTTATCCCAACCCCCAACACCTGGCAACCACCATTCTCTTATGCTTCTATGAGTTGAACTGTTTTAGATTCAACATATGAGTATTTGTCTTTCTCTGACTCTGAAATTTCACTTAGCATAATTACCTCATGGTACATCCACATAGTCACAAATGGCAGAATTTCGTTTTTATGGATAATAGTATTCCTTTGAGTGTGTGTATTTATATAATATTTTCTTTATCTGTTCATCCATCAATGGTCACTTAGAATGTTTCCATACTCTGGCTATTGTGAATAATACTGCCATGAACGTTGCAGTGCCGATACCTTTTCAAGATCTTGATGTCATTTCCTTTGGATATACACACATATACATATGTGTGTGTGCATGCAGATGTGGAACTGTGGGATCTGATGGTAACTCTATTTTTAATTTTATTAGAAAATTTATACTGTTTTCTGTAGTAGCTGTACCAATTTATATTCCCATCAACAATGCACAAGGGTTCCCTTTTCTTCACATACCTGACAGACATTTGTTATGGCCTGTATTTTTAATAATAACTGTTCTAACAGGTGTGAGGTAATTCTCACTGTAGTTTTAATTTACATTTCTCTGATGATGAGTGATGCTGAGCACCTTTTCATGTACCTGTTTGCCATTTTTTTTTTTTGAAAATGTCTATTCGGGTTTTTTGCTATTTATTTATTTATTTATTTATTTATTTATTTTTCTCCTCACCTGAGGACATGTTTATTGATTTGAGAGAGAGGGGAAAAGAAGGGAAAAGAAAAAGAGAGAGAAAAACTTCAGTATGAGAGAGAGACATCGATCTGTTGGCTTTTGTACATTCCCCGACTGGGGACTGAGTCCTCCACCTAGGAATGTGTCCTGACCAAGAATCAAACAGGTGGCCTTCCAGTTTGCAGGAAGACACCCAACCAACTGAGCCACAGTGGCCAGGACTATTTTTTATTTTTAAATTATTTTTAAATTACTTTTTACATTCCATATTATTCTATATTCATTTCAGATGTACAGCAAAGTGGTTAGAAAATCATGTACTTTACAGATGGTTTCCCTGAAGTTTCAAGGGCCCACCTGGACTCATACATAGTTACCATAATATTATAGACTATATTCTTTATGCTGTAATCTACATCCCTGTGACTATTCTGTGACTGCCAGTTTGTACTACTTTTTCCTTTCATTTTTTAAACCCAGCTCCCAAACCCCCTCCCCTCCGATAGCTGTCATGCTGTTCACTGTATCTATTGTCTGTTTCTATTTTTTTATCAGTTTATTTTGTTCATTAGATCCACATATAAGTGAAATCATATGACATTTGCCTTTCTCTGTCTGGCTTATTTCAGTTAGCAAAATATCCTCTAGGTCTATCCTTGCTGTCACAAAATATAGGATTTCATTATTTTTATGGTCAAGTGTTATTCCATTGTGGGTATGTACCATGGCTTTTTTTAAAAATCAATTCATCTATTGATGGATACTTGAGTTACTTCTGACCATTTTTAAATCAGGTTTGTATTCGTTCTTTTGCTTTCGATTTGTAAGAGTTCCTTGTATATTTTGCACTATCTTCTAATCAAGTATTTGTTTCCAAATATTACCACCCATTCCATAGTTTACTTTTTAATTCTTTGATGGTTTCCTTTTCTATGAGAAGCTTTTCACTTTGATGTAGTCCAACTTGTTTATTTTTGGTTTTGTTATTTATGCTTTAAGTGTTATATTCAAAAAAAATTCTTGCCAAGCCCAATATTAAGGAACATTTTCCCCTATGTTTTCTTGTAGGAGTATTATGGCCAGGTATTATGTTTAAGTCTTTAACTTATTTGAACTTTGTTTTTGTGAGTGGTATATGCTAATGGTCTAGCTATTCTTTTACATATGGCTATCCAGTTTTTCCAGCACTATTATTAGACTCTAAATTTTCTCCAGTGTATATTCCTGGCCCCTTTGTCAAAAATTAATTGAACATATATGCATGTTTTATTTCTAGATTGTCTATTCCATTCCATTAACCTGTGTGTGTGTTTTATTCCAAAACCATACCACTTTGATTACTATAGTTTTAGAATACAGTTTTTAAAAATCTGGAAATGTGATGCCTCCAGCTTTATTCTTCCTCAAAAGAATAAAGGAACTTTTCCATATACATTTTAAAATTGATTTTTCTATTTCTTTGAAAAATGATATTGGTATTTTGATGGAGATTTCATTAAATCTATAGGTTGCTTTGGGCAGTATGACCATTTTAACAATATTAATTCCTCTGATCCATAAACATGAAATATAGTTCCCATTATTTGTGTCCTCTTCAATACCTTTTATTAATTTCTTATAATCCTGAGTGTTCAGGTATTTTATCTCTCAGTTAAATTTATTCCTAATATATTAATGTTTTTGATGCTCTTATAACTAGGATTGGTTTCTTAATTTCTCTTTCTGATAGTTTGTTGTCAATGTATAGAAATGCAACTGAATTTTGTATATTGATTTTGTATCCTGAAACTTCACTGAATTCATTGATTATTTCTAATAATTTTGGGTGGAGTTTTTAGGGTTTTTAATATATAATATCATGTCATTTGCAAACAGAGACAATTTTACTTCTTCCTTTCTGACACGGATTTTTTTTAAATTTCATTTTCTTGTTAAGTTGCTCTGGTTAGTTCTTTCTATACTGTGTTAAATGGGAGTGGTGATAGCGGGCACCCTTATTTTGTTCCTGATAAGTAAAACTTTCACAGTTATGATGTTAATGTGGGCTTGTCATATATGGTCTTTTTTAATGTTGAGGTCTGTTTCTTATAAGCCCAACTTGTAGAGCACTTTTATCATAAAAGGATGTTGTATATTTCAAATGCCTTTTCTGCATCTATTGAGATCCTTATATGATGTTTATATTACATTCTATTACTGTCATGTATTACATTTATTGATTTACATATGTTGTACTATCCTTGCATGCCAGAGATAAATTGATTTGATCATGGCATATGATCCTTTTGATGTGCTGTTGAATTTGGCTCACTATTTTGTTGAAAATTTTTGTATCTACATTCATCAAGGATATTGGGTTGTGGTGGTTTTCTTTTCTTATAGTGTCCTAAGTAAGGCTTTTTTTTTTCTTAGTATAATACTCATCTTGTAAAATGAGTTTGGAAGTACTTCCTCCTCTTCAATTTTTTGAAAGTGTTTGAGGGAAATTGGCATTAATATCTTTTTAAGTTTTTTAGTAGAATTCAACCATGAAGCCGTCAGGTAATGGGCTTTTCTTTTTGGAGATATATTTGATTACTGGTTGAAGCCCTTTACTTGTTACTGATCTGTTCAGATTTTACATTTCTTCATGATTTTCTATTGATAGATTGCATGCTTCCAGGAATTTATACAATTCTTTTAGTTTTTTTTTTTTGGGGGGGGGCATACAACAATTGATAGTAATCTCTTAGGAACATTTATATTTCATGCTATCAGTTTAATGTCTCCTTTTTTTATAAGTTTATTTATTTGAATTCTCTCTTTTTTTTCTTGGTAAGATTTTCCAACTGAAGATTTGGCAATAATTCTTTTTTAAAAAAAGACACCTTAGTTTTGCTGATCTTTTCTATTGTTTTTCTATTCTATATTTCACTTATTTCTGCCCTAATCTTTGTTCTCCTCTTCCTTCTGCTAACTCTAACACTTTGGGTATAATTTGTTCTTTATTTGTTGTTGTTGTTTATTGAGGTATAAAGTTCAGCTGTTTTTTTGAAGCCTTCCTATTTTTTATGTGTTAATCACTATAAAATTCCTTCTTAGAACTGCTTTTTTTGACTTCCATAGGTTTTGGTATGTTGTATTTCCATTATTTCTTTCAAGATGTTTTTGATTTCCCTTTTTATTTCTACTTTGATGCATTTGTTTTTCAGTATCATGTTGTTTAATTTTCACATATTTATGAATTTTCCAGTTTTTGCTATTGAATACATATTTTGGTTTGTTTTATTTTTAATTGTAGGCATTTTTAGAATATTGAGTTATTTTAAAATGTATTATATATTTTTGTTATTAAAATTTCAAAATAATATAGAAAAAAATTTTACATAGAAGTATTGCTTTCACACTTGAACCTTTCCCTCATTGCACTTACTCATCTAAATATAACTCTTAGTGGGAGTGAGAGACTATACCTTTTACTTCCATCCTAATCATTTCCTGTAAATATTTTTATTAGTTCTTTTTAATATTCTTATTTAGTTTCTTTTTGAAAATCCCACCAAATCCATTCTTCCTTTTCTTTCCACAAAAGGTGTAGGCATATTGCATATTGTATACTATTCTATTTTGTATTTTCAGTCACTTAAGAATACATCCTGGAAGCCTGCCCATATCACATCATAGAAATCATCATTGTTTTTTAATTTTTTATTAAGTTCACCAACTTTTTATTTAGGAAAATAAATTTACATGAAAAATTTAAGGAAAGCTCCCATTTATTATTCATATATTTTATAAAATAACATCTTTAATAACAAAATAAATTAATGAAAAGGATAGCTTCAGACAAACTGTATAAATTCTGTCATATAAAAAACTTCTCTATCACCCTTGTTTTTCTCATTTTAATGTAAATTGATCAAAACTTTTATGTTGAACCAACACAAGGCCCAGAACTAGTTTCAGGAGACCATTGACTTTGTGTGGCTTTTCCATTCAGGGATCATCTTAGTTCAATCCAGGAAAAGCAGAACAGGGGTGAAAAACTACTTTATTCTAGACATTGACAGCATCCCATTTTAAATCCTATTTTTATTTTAAAGCTGGAAATTTAGGGAAGTTTGAGATAAAAATACTAAAACTTTCCTCCATTATCACTGAGAACTTCCCTTGATTCAGATGATGATGGCTCCCATACATTTCTGTCTCCATTTTTTTGTCCAGAGATTCTCATTTCTATGAGGTCCCCATGTTTAGGGAAGTAAAGGATATTCAACATAATATTTTGTCCTTTTTTAATTTTTTATTCTTATTCTATTATAGTTGTCCCCATTTGCCTCCTCTGCCCTCCTCTGCCCGGTGCATCCCCTGCTCCCACAGTCAATCCCCACACTATCGTCCATGTTCATGGGTCATTCATACATGTTCTTTGACTGGCATTTCCTGTGCTGTTGGTAGTGTTGGCCACCTACACTTCTCAGTTGAGACCATCTTTAGGAATTACCTTTGCCTGAAGGACCTTACCCCATGTCTCAGCCCTTCCCAATGCTTGGTCAGTGCACAAGTTCAAATGCAAACCCTGTCATCCCAATTTGTAAGGATCTGGGGAGAGGAGGTCCAGGCCTGTTCCAGTTCTCCCCTTAAAATTAGCTGAGACCTTCACTGTGACTTTAGCACACTTCAACCTGTTCCCTGCCCAATCCTGCTTATTTTATCCCCAATAAACAATACTCTTCGAGATCCTTCCTGCACAATTTCTTTACAGCTTCTGTGGCCATAGAACTGAACCTGTGGCATCTTATGAAGAACATTCTATGAGGATCTCAATTTTACAGATCAGAAAATCAATATATACATCAGGTGAGTAATTGCCCCCAAGCATCAGCTGGTAAGTGGTATGCCCAAGTTTTTCTGTGCTGTTTGTACCACTTTACAGCACTATCTGATCCATTTAATCTAAGCAGTAGCTTCCTCCATCTGTCCTGAAACACTCTAATTTCCTTCTAATAGATCCCCTTGCCTTTACTTTTCACCCACTCCAGTCTACAAACAGTGGTTTTTCAAAACCTTAAAAGTGATTGCTCCCACATTTAAAAGCTTTGAATACATTATTCCTGTACTTGGGACACAGTAAAAGAAAAACATTTTATATGGCACACAGGCTCTACATTTGCTAGGGACTAAATTGTCTGCCCCTAGAATTTGTATGTTAAAGCCCTCACCCCAATGTAACTGTATTTGAAGATAGGCCTTTGGGTCTGGTTTTCAATTCTGTGAGAAAATAAAATTATGTTGTTTAAGCTACTCAGTCATGGTATTTTATGGCAGACCGAGTAGGCTAAGACACCATTATTTAGCCTCTACATCTTCTTCAAGTATCAAGTTTTCTGCAATCACCACTTTTCTCCTCAATTCAGCTGCACTCCCAATGTACTGTCACTCGTCATCTGGATAACTGTCTTTATCACCTTCATCTGCATAGCTGCTGCTTCATTGTCATCTCATCTGAAAAGTTCACTGCATAGAGTATCTTCTCCTGAGCCCCGACTTAGGTTAACTCCATCTTTTATTAGCCCTCATAGTATCTGCCATTATTTGTAACGCTCACCATGTTTGTGATCACTGGGGTTTTTTATTGTCTTTTGTTTACTCTTTATTGAAATATAACCTACACAGAGAAAATACATAGACCATACATGGACCACTCAAAGTATATTTACAAAGCAAATATACCTGTGGAATCAACATCTGGATTTACAAGTGGGACATGACCAGCACCCAGAGGCCTCCTTAATTTCCCTTCCATTTACCATCTTCTCTTGCCAGCCATGATGATGCGTCTGCTTTCAAACATTATTGTGTGGCTTTATAATGTGTTTTCAATTTAGCTTTGCTAATCTATATTCTCAGAATCCCCTTTCTTATATGTTTTCAATTAGGGTGAGGCACAAAAGAGGTTCTGGAGAGAGGCTGGGAGTGCAGAGGCAAAGTGGCTGCTGCTTCGTAGCTCACGTGCATTGCTGTTAATTGCTGATTCACCTCCTTTCTGGGAAACAGCGGTCTGCTCTGTACCTGCTCCAACTTCCCCGACATCCTCCTGCATGTTCTCCAACTTCTGGGTCAGGTGTGTGCATCTAGTCAGTTCTGTCATGAAGAGCCCTGGAATCTGCAGGACACCCATCCAACAATATCAAAGACAACCAAGCCTGACATTAGTTTCAGTCTGTCCTCATGGGCTCTGCCTCATGCTTCTAGCTTGTTCTCCCCCTCACCCCCCAACACACAGTTTACATCTAGTTTTCCTTTTCAACTGCCTGCCCCATAGAACTCCAGATCAACTTTTCGCTTTACAGGGATTGCTTGAGTCTGATCCCACAATTAGGTAAATTCATGTCCCTATAAGAAAGTGTATTTATTTATCTTACTAGATATATGATATAAACAGATACATATATATACACACACATATATATAATCATTTATATACATATAAATATAAAGGTTTTGCTTCCCTGATTAAAATTTATAATTACTCAATTAAAGTTCATATTCCCTCCCAGTCTGTAAGCCTCATGATATCAAGGATCACTTTTCATTCTCGCCTGTCTAAAATTGGCTCAGAAAAGTGACAGGGAATGTCATTCTATTTCCTGCTAATGAGGAAATGATGCCCTCCATGGTCTTCCAACATTACATATACTCTTCCTTCTTCTCTGGTTATATCAGCATTTGGTGCTAGAAATCTATTTCTCTCTCTCTCTCTCTCTCTCTCTCTCTCTCTCTCTCTCTCTCACACACACACACACACACACACACACCCCCTCCAGTATAGAGAATGAATAATTTCTTTTGCAATGAGATTATTATTAATAGTTAGCATTGGCCAGAAATTTTCTCTCCATGAAAAACAGAATATTCTGCACATAATATTTGGATATCTATCCTTTAACCCTTATAATAAAATGTTGTGGAAAACAATATACTTTTAAAAGTCATCCACTATAAACTTACAATATACTCTACTTGGCTCGACTTTATAAAAATCCTGTTAGTTTTTCTGTCCATGCATCACCTCTCCCAACACCCCTCTCCCAACGCCATTTTCACATCCTTTGACTGATTTAAAATCTTATATCTTCAGTCAAAACTTACCTACTCCTCCAAGAGCCTGTTTTTTAATTCTCTCTCTAAAGTACCATATGTGGTTAATTAGACTACATCGCCATATGCCCACAGCACCATCACGTTATCCACTGCACCATATAGTTACAGTCATTGCTTGTTTACTTGCCTGATTCCCCACTTGTCCTTAAAGACAGAGTAAATGCCTTATTCTTTTTAGTAATCTCAGTAGACAGCACATTTCTTGGGGCATTTGTTTTCTAAGTAACAAAAAGTTAGATGAACTAATCCAAATAACTTAGACTCAAGTGAAATATCAAGTATTCCCTGACTATATCACCTTGGAAGGATACCCAAGAATGAGAATAAGTAAGTTCATAAAACCAGTGATACCTCACTGTTTTACCTGCTTCTTACCTCCTCAGGTTGTTCTGATCACTACTACCTAATTTTTCCTTTTGTTTTGACATCCTGAAAATAATAGAAGCATCCATGTCCCATGAACTATATGTTGATGATATTACTTGTTAATGTCACCTGCTAGGGCAGAATATGTCCTTATAATTTTCCCATAATTTGAGGGCTTGCTGAAATCAAGCCTCTGTTGCAGATGATCTTACACTGATGAGCTCATAGGTCACTTTTAATGATCTTTCAAATCCCTCTCCTTCTTCTTACACTGGTAGTGGAAAACCTTTTCGGGGTTAAAACTGTTCATGGTGACCCTCATTCTCTAGCCGTGCTGTGTCCCTTTCTTCATGAGTCGAGATGGCTCAGGGACCCTGACAGGATACTCTACTCTCATTGCAGAACCTCACCAATCTCTTTTCCCAAAATATAAGTTGTAAATCCTTATGCTTCTCATTAATGTAATCATGATGGTTATTTTCAGAATTGTAGAAAACTGACCTGACTTCTAAGTGCATGTGTGGGGAGGGAGTGGGTATAGATATTGGTTATTGGTTTCCATCTGAGAGACAATGTATCCATGATGATATACAATAGGCTAATACCTGCAGAGAGGGAGATTCAGTACCTAAAACACTGCTCCAGTATGGAGAAAAAGATCAGTGAGAAAATGTGCAGTTGAATGAGAACAGATAAATTACTTAGAGCCTCATTACTTGGGTAGTCTTTAGAGCATGTTCTATCAGCTCAGGGCTGAGGACACTCTTGTCCAGCCATGTGGACCACTTGTGCTTTTTGCATTTTTCTTAATGTTCCTTATAACACATGGCAGAATTAATTTATATTTTTAAACAGTTTTGTTGCAGAGCTAAACTGTACAGTTTTTAAGGGGGAAAAAACTGAAGTGAGAAGCAGAGAAATTAAAGAGTTGAAATTCATCACTGTAATGGGTCCCAATCTTCAGTAGGAAAAATGCAGACATGTAAGTTTTCAACCAGAGCAGAAGAGATAAGAGGATGATTAAACCTCTATGGATCAGAATACTTTGTACCTCACTTTCCAAAGAATTGCACACTTTGTGTAAAAGTGACTCAATAGCCTAACAAAGGTCTCCTTGCAAACAAATACCATATGATTTCACCTATAAGTGGAAACTAATCAACACAGCAAACAATCAAGTAAAATATAACCAGAGACATTGAAATAAAGAACAAACGGACAGTAAACAGGGGAGAGGAGGCAGGGGATAACAGGGGGAAACAGGGGAAGAGTCATCAAGAACATGCATAAAGGGTTCATAGGCAAAGCCAAAAGAGGGGTAGGATTGAGGGCGGGAGGTGGGGATGGAAGGGACAGGGGGAGTGGTAGGAGGAAAATGGACACAGCTGTTCTTGAACAATAAAAAACAAATAAAATAAAATAAATGTTTCTCAGTAGAAACATCTGCCCAAATATTTTATTATTTCATCTTCATAATTAAATTCATATATTTATATATAATAAAATTTGCCATTTTAACCATTTTTATGTGTGAAATTCAGTCACAATATTGTACCACTATCAACTCTTTCTAATTCCAAAATTTTTCATCAGCCAAAACAAAATTACTTTACCCATTAGTGAATAACTCATCACTGCCCTTACCCAACTTCCTGCCTTTAATAGCCTTTATTTTCTGTCTCTATTAGTCTTTTTCTAGACAATTTCTATAAGTGGAACCAGACAGTGTTTGTTATTTTGTGTCTCGCTTATTTTATCTAGCATCATGTTGTTGAGGTTCATCCATATTACAGCATGAATCAGGGCTTTTTCCTTTTTATGACCTAATATTATTTCATCAATATACTACATCTTATTTATCCATTCATCTGTTGATGGAATTTATGTTGTTTCTGCCTTTTGTTTATAATTCTGCTGTGCACATTGACATACAAGTATCTGAGTCCTTATTTTCGTCTTTTTTGGATACTTAGGATTGGATTGAATGTACTACCTTATATGATGTCAAAGACAATGAAAATTTAAATCAGAATATTTAAAAATTTTTATTTATGTGTGTATTTTTATTTAATATATAAGACTATAAATCAGGTGTATAAAATAAAATAAAGCATTACAAAACTTGTCTTTTCTATTAAAATTTGATGCTATTATACATGAATGCTATATTATTTTTAAAGACACATCAATAGTTAATTTAGTTATTAATAGTTAAAATTAGTAGCTAAATAATAATGGACAGTTAACAAGGCATCCTTATATTGCTTCTTCTTATTTTTTATGATAAACTAGTATCTTTGTTACAATTTTCATCATGATCAACCCCATTATTGAAAATGCTAATGTGAGGACTTCCAGTCATAATGGTGGCATAGACAGACATGGGTCAACTCTTTGCACAACCACATCAAAATTACAACTAAAACATAGAACAAATCTCACTCAGAACAATCAGAAAGAGAGTTGAATGGAAGTCTGACAACTACAGCACTAAAGAAACCACATCCACCTGGACTGGTGGCGGGGGTCAAATGTTGAACGGGCTGGTCCAACACCCATGTTTGATGGATAAAATTTGGGAGGGACACCTTAGGAACAAAGAGTCCCATCCCCACACCAGGTCCCCCAGTCCAGGGTTCCAGTGCCAGGAAGATAAGTCCCCATAATATCAGGCTGTGAAAACCAGCAGCATCGAGTGGGTGGAATAAACTGCTGAAGCCCCAGGCAGTTCCTTTTAAAAAACCCACACATGGATTCACTCACCTACTCAGACTTACTCCCTCTGAGCTCTAGCAACCGGGTAGTAGCTTGAAAGGCACCAGTGGTATATAGGGAGGAATTGAAGCATCAGGCATCAAGGTGAGCAGAGGCTATTGTTACTTTTCTAAACCCTTCCCCCACAGAACTGGCAAGCTGGTGCCATATATGAGACTCCAACAGCCTGGCAAGCACTGTTTGACCCACCTTGGAGATCCCCAAAACTCTTCCCCACCCAACTTACGGGCCCATCCAAGCTGTTTTTCTATATGAATGGCTGGTCTTGGCTCATGCTTCACAACTTCCTAAATCGTCTCAAACAAGCAACAACTGGCTTCAGTGAGCCCTAGGCCGGCGCTAACAGTAGCCAGCCTAGATCCACAGCTTCACTTCCCCTGGGGATCTCCAGGTTCAGCACAAGTAGCAGCCATCTCAGATTGCTTGATAACTCAGTCAGGTGGCTCCAGGGAAAACACGGGTGGAAGCTAACCTTGGTCTGCACCACCCAGAAAAGCCCAGGACCAGTGCACCCAGTGGACAGCTACAGAACATGTCATAGCACCACCATCCTGCCCCAGCACAGCTGATCCTCCACAGAGGGCAGAGGTTGATGGCCAGTGGTCACAGCCAATCCTTGCAGCTGACTGGTATATGTAAATCTCTCCCATTGATCAACCAACAGCAACCAAGCCTCAACTACAGAAGGAGGATATACTTAACCCACATGAAGGATGTGTTTCAAGTACCCAGCTTGGGTGATAGGGTAGGTTGTGCCACTGGATCTTTCAAGACACCTACTACATTAGGCCACACTACCAAGACATAGAGTCAAAGCAGCTCTATCTAATACATAGAAACAAACACGGGGAGGCTGCCAAAATGAGGAGACAAAGAAACATGGCCCCAGTGAAAGAACAGATCAAAACTCCAAAAAATCACTAAACAAAATGGAGATAAGTAATCCATCAGATGCAGAGTTTAAAACACTGGTTACAAGGATGCTCAAGGAACTTAGTGAGGACCTCAACAGCATAAAAAAGATCCAGTCAGAAACAAAGGATACACTAATTGAAATAAAGACAAATTTACCGGCAAACAACAGTAGAGTGGATGAAGCTGAGAATCACATCAGTGATTGGGAACATAAGGAGCAAAAAAACAACCAATCAGCAAAAAGAAGAAAAACAAATCTCCCCAAAATGAGGACAGCATAAGCAGCCTCTGGGCAAATTCAACAGGTTCAACATCTGCATCATAGGGGTTCCAGAAGGAGAGAAAGAGTAAGAAATTAGAAATCTATTTGAAAAAATAATGAAAGAAAATTTCCCTAATTTGGTGAAGGAAATAGGCATGCAAGTCCAGGAAGCACAGAGAGTTCCAAATAAGATGGATACAAAGAGACCCATTCCAAGACACACAGTAATTAAAATGCCATAGATTAAAGATAAAGAGAGAATCTTAAAATTAGCAAGAGAAGAAGTTAGTTACCTATAGGGGAATCCCCGTAAGACTGTCAGCTGATTTCTCAAAAGAAACTTTGCAGGCTAGAAGGGACTGGCAAGAAATATTCAAAGTCAGGAAAAGCAGGGACCTACAATCAAGATTGCATTACCCTGCAAAGCTATCATTTAGACTCACAAGGCAAATGAAGAGCTTCCCAGACAAGAAAAACTAAAGGAGTTCATTATCACTAAACCATGTTTATATGAAATGTTAAAGGGACTTACCTAAGAAGAAGAGGATCAAAACTATGAACAATAAAATGGGAAAAAATATATATTTATCAACAACTGAATCTAAAAAAACCAAACTAACTAAGCAAACAAGAACAGAGAGAGAATCATGGATACAGAGAGTATTTTGATGGTTGCCAGATGAGAGGGGCATGTGGGGGAAAGGGTGAAGAGGTGAGGGGATTAAGAAGTACAAACTGGTAGTTACAGAATGGTCATGGGTATGTAAACTACAGTACAAGAAATGGAGTAGCCAAAAAACTTACACACATGACCCATAGACATGAACAATGGTGGGGGGATTGCCTGAGGGGATGGGGAGTCCTGAGTGGAGGGGAGCAAAGGGGGAAATATCAGGACAACTCTAATAGTATAATCAATAAAATATAATTTAAAATTGTTTAAATGCTACTGCATAAGAGAGGACATATTTAAAATATATTGGGTTCACCAAAAAGTCCATTTAGTTTTTACCATTAAAAAAGACACATTTTTATTTTCATCACTAACTTTATTGATTTGGATATTTTGAGTATGTCGGCTACCTCCTGTGTGGTATAACCTTGATTGTTCTCAATTAATATCCCGATTTGCTCACTATCAACTTCAAATGCTCTGCCCCACCGTGGAGCATCGTTCAGTGTGAAATCTCCAGTATGAAACTTCGCAAACCACTTTTGACCCATTTGATCAGTCACAGCACCTTCTCCATGCACTGCAATCTTTTTTGTTTCAGTTACACTTTTATCTTTCTTGAAATAATAAAGCGTAATATACCAAAAATATTGCTTATTTTCTTCCATCTTCAATATCAAAATGACTACACAAAAATTCACCAATTTTGATAACTTTTTTAATGCATGATATGACAGCTGTCATAACACAATCTATGAAAATCGTGTCAAATGAAATTAAACACACCTAAGCACTATTAGAGCCATCTCATGGAAAACAAATGAACTTTTGGCCAACCCAATCAATAGTAGAAATATTTATATTACTAAAGGGAATATGTGTAAACCAGTCAGTAACTGAGACCAAGAGTGAGATTTTATGAGAGATGGAAACAAATTGAAAAATAATAATGAAACTAAAATTGTTTGCATTATTTTAGCAAAAAGAAAGAAAGGAAAAAGGAAAAGAAAAAAAGAAAAGAAAGTGCAAAAAGAAGGAAAGAAGGCAAAAGCACAGAGGAAATCTGAGGAAGCCAACTGCTCATATTCTGCTTCTGGTTGAGCTGATAGTAAAATCTCCAAATTTTTTTTTAACTAATGAACATAAGTAAAACTGTTACGGAAAAAATGAAACGACCAGACACTGAGGGGTTAGGAGAACGATCTTTACTTACGTGCATGGGCCCAGAGGAGACAAACTCCAAATTCTGAGCCCAAAACAATAGCCCCGCATTCCCTTTATGCTGGGCTAAGTGGGGGAGGGTATTGGGAGGCGTGGTATAGATTTGGCGCGAAAAGGGTTTACAGAGGTGAAAGAGAAGCATTTACATCATAAGTCAGGGCAATTAGCATTTCATCTCTGGTATCAGGTTTGATTCTCTCTACAAAACAAATAAAAGAAATGTTATGATTTCCGAAAATTCTTGCCCTGTCCAACTTATGAGACAACCTGAGAAGTATTTGGGAGAAGCTTTGCTGCAAATAACTGTTGATTTTGCCAAGTGGGATGCAATATGCTGTTTTACTTGGGAAAAACTTTTTAAAAAGTGCTGGGTGATGTAGAGTTGCCTTACTCTAGTCTGTATGGATGGATCCAGCAAACAACTGGAAAAACAAAATAAAAACACCTTACATGCAAAAAAACTTATCTTGAATTTGTATGTAAACTTAAGAAATGTTCTGGATTTTACTGAGTTTTAACTCTCTCATTGAATGCTAGGAGTAACTCTTGAAAAACGGATTACCTAGTTATGCATCTCCATGGTATCACCTGCCCAGCACCACTATGTAAAAGGGAAGCCAGAAATCAGGGATCTTAGATAAGAAGATGAGATATATCTCTCTCTCCCCACACACACACCCCAGTCTATATTAAAGTTTAGAGAAATCTAAGCTACTTCTTTCTTCCATTGCCCTGTATGCCTTTTCCATCACCCCTGAGGACTAGAGAAGTGAGGGAAATATGCATATGCAGCCAACAAGAGTCTGTGTGACTTACCAACTAAATGGACAAATGAATGGAGTTAAGTAACTGACTAATGTTCTCCAAGTTAGAAACTGAATAGGAATCAAGTTCAGGTACTTAGCCTCTAAATTCCATCTATATCTATTGAATCATTATTGAGTCAGATTGTGCAACACTGTTTTATAATATTGAGGAAAAACAATAAAGTGTAAATTGCACCTAGTAGAAAATCCACTAATACTGGTTTTCATAACAAGAACTGCAAAGATGGGGGAATTTCAGGGTTGGTTACTTCAGCTACTTAAAGAATTTCAAGTTCTTTCTGCTTAACTAGCCTTTCCTGTGACTACAGCTCAGCTGCAACTGCTCCATCCATCACTCAATAGAAAAAGGCAGGAAAGGGGGAGGAGGATTTGTCCTTGACTTGTGTCTCTTTTTAAGAGCAACAGTAACTTTCCCAGAAGCTCCCAGCCACGGGGCTTCAGATTGTTGGCCAGAAATTTATCACATCCCTCTCCCTAAATAAGTCAGTGACAACCAAGGATATGATTGTTGGGATTTGCTTGGACTAATCAAGGATCAGCCCAGGAATGAGAAAATGTCAGCTCCTGTAGAGGCACATGCCTCCTGGTATCTGAAAAATTAGGCAATCTATATATTATTTGTCACTTCTACCTTGGAACCTCTGCTCCCTACCGGAGTGGGTAAGAATTAGACACTAGAGAAATTTTGAATTTGAATTTTTGACACTTACTTTTTCATATCTTTTTACCAGAAGAGTAAAAGATGAAGTCAAGAAACAGGGTTCCTCACTTTCTTGACAGACCATAGCCAGGGCACATGAGTTTAACCCATAAGACTTGGATTATCAGTTTATGGTTGTGTTTTACAGAGACATCAATGTTTTCCTCTCAAAGTGAAATCATAAAATTACTTTGACAAGGGAAAAACTGTGTTTCTTTTTAAGTTTATTATATATATATATATATATATCAATGTGACTATTGTATATTGTAATTAAAATAGCAATAGCACATCATTGGTTCAAAAATATGTTTCTTATTCCCATGGGTGGCCATTTCAATTCTCAAAGTATAGGCAACGCTTCCTTCCAATGTTTTTCCCATCTCAAATGGCTCAGTAATGTAGACAATAGTAAGCAGAGCACATGATTAATGAGGCTGTGAATTGAGGATGGGACAGCTGCTGGATCACAAAGAAAGGCTTTGTGGGCATGTAACTGCATGTACAAGGAACTCTGCAAGTCGATAATTTGTCAAGCTAATTGAATACCTCTGTGAGTTTTATTATAACTTTTGGATAAGCTAGGACATAACCAAGTGTTTATGCCGCTCTTGGGCAGCTAAAGGCAAAGCCATCCTATGTTATTGACAGAACCAACATTCACAGCATTCAACAAGGCTGAACCTTAGCGCAACGACCAGACTGGTGTACGTGTCCTTATTATCTTCGATGCCCTGTTTGCTCTTCTGTTCCCTCAGTGAAGAATTCAGCGTCTTCCTAGGAAATGCGCAGCTGCTCGGGCTGCCTTCATTGTGCATTTCCAGTCTAGTCTGCCGCATATCAATGATCAATGTTTATTTGTTTCCAAATTTCTCCTCATTGCTATCAAGAATACCTGCCCTATGTAACATCTTTTTGTCTTTGTCAGAATAAAAATTGAGAAAGAAATGGAGATCTAACCTGTGGTAGGAAAATAGAAAATTACTTATAATGTTATGTTTTTGCTTCTAATTACCATCCTTCTCTCTATTAACAGAAATAAAATATTACAGAAATACATCTTTTAGTGTCAGGGAGATTGCTAAAGAGACAGAACTAATATTGGGTGTATATAAGTAACTTCCAGGGTGACAGTAATCCTGAATTTTCCAACCAACTCTAGTCAGCTTTCACTCCTACCACTCCTCTTATCTAGCTCTTGCCAAATTCAGACTGGTAAAGCCAAAATTTGTATCCACGTCCTTGTCCTCATTGCTACAGCGTTTAGCTGTGGCTGATCTTGCACTTCTCCTTAAAGGACTTTCCTCACTTCGCCCTTAAAGCGCTGCTCTCCTAGTCTTCCTTCTCCTTCATAGGTCAGTCCTTTATTAGTCTCCTTTTCCAATTTTTTCCTTTTCTTGTCAGATATAGTACCTTTGGCTGGCAAGAGTTTTTTTCTTTCAGTACTTTGAGTATGGTATACCTTTACTAATGAGTTTCACACTTTCTTAGGTGATTATGTCGCTATTTAGGGTTCTCGTGGTTGAACTTAAAGAACCCCCTTTAGCATTTTTCATAAGGCCTATCTAGTGGTGATGAACTCTCTCAGCTTTTGTTTGTCTGGGCAAGTCTTTATCTCACCTTCATTGCTGAATGGCAATTTTGTCAGGTATGTTATTCTTGGTTTGTAGGGTTTTTTTGTTGTTGTTGTTTTTGGGTTTGGGTTTGTTTTGTTTTTGTTTTTTGGTAATTTGAATATATATACTTTCCACTTGATAGTTTCCATAAGCTTTTCATCTATCTTGAGTAAATAGGTAGGTGTGGAATTCAGGGGAAGGATGGTGAGTGTATGTGTGACTTTATAAGAAACTGACAGACTGTTTCAATGTGATTCAATTATTTTATATTCCCCAAAACTGTTCTACTTCCTCACCAATAATTGAAAAACTTACTTAAAATTTGAGGAAGAATTTGAAGTATATGAGGAAGTTTTCATGTGGATATCAAGGGGAGCAGCTCTTAAGGCAAAGGGAACAGCTATTTCAAAGGCTTTCTGTAAAAATACCTGTAATGTATCTAAGAATCTGGTGTGTCTGGAGTGGAGGGAACCCAGTGAAGAAGAGTGAGGTAATGGAGGGGTCATACTTTGTGGGATGCTGGGGCTACAGTGAGGGTTTGGCTGCAGAGCAAAAGCAGTAACTATAGCAAGGTTTGAGAAGGAGTAAAAAGATTCATCTGGCTGAACAGTTGAGAAGAAATTATAGGAGTGTGCAGAGTATACAAGGAGACAATTAAGAGACTATCACAGTTAGCCATGCAAAAAAAAAACAACAAACCGGTGGTTGAGACTAAGGTAGAGTCAGTTGATATGGTGAGAAATGGTAGGATTTTGAGTGTATCTTATAATGCCCCTGGGTATTGTGAGGAAGAAAGTTGGCCCAAGGTTTTTCCTCTGAACAACTATTTATATGAGAGTACACATTTATATGAGACATAATAGCATAGTGTTTTTTTAATTAAGAGCATCAGTGCTCATACATACAAATAAGGACTGTCCCTCAAGAAAATTACCTTAAAAGAGTACAAACTTCTTTTAAATATAAATATTTTGTTCAAAATATTTCTGAAGCTCTTTTGTCTTACAACTGTTCAACCTCATTTGTAAAACACAAGGGAAAGTCACCTGGAACATTGATTGCATCCTGCAATTTTACTGTATTTTCTCCGAAGGTTGCAGTCTCAATGTGCCATCAGCTAAGACTAAAAGAGTGCAGTTTGAGAAAGTTGGGGGGAATATGAGGAGCTATGTTTTAGACATATGTTTCAGAAAGAAACGCAAGTGGATATGTTAAGTAGGCATTGCATTTGCGAATCTAAAGTTCAGAGGAGAGGTTCCATCCAGTGGGATCATCAGTGTAGAGACGGTTTCTAAAATTAGAACACTGTTTTACTATTTTATTCTATGCTCAAGCTCAGTTTAGTTTTGTTTGTGTTTGTTTTCTTTTACATAATAATTGGGAATCCCTCCAATTTTCACCTCTCTTTGTGGAAATAGGCACACTGTTTAGTAATTTATCAGCAATTATATCTGTTGACATCCCAGCTGTTACTTACAGCATTTTCCTCTCTCAAAATCAGAAAATCAAAATAATATGATGCCTGACAACCTCACCAGCTCAGCACATCTGGAAACACCAAGTGTGTGATTTAGGGATGTGCAACTATCTTATGTGGTAAGAAAATTCATATAACATCAAATAATCATAATTTTCAGTTTTTAAAGATTTGAAAAATAATTATTAAAATGAATATAGGAGAATTATATTTTTAAGTGACTAAAAGATTTCCTCCATCCATGGACTATTTGAGGTATCTTAAGAAACCATTTTGTGCCCCGGAAAACATTTTAGCTCATTGAAAACATCACATAATCTTATAAATGCATATAAGGTAGATACAAAGAGCAATATTTTTACTGCTTCAAGTCTGGAGCAATAATTCTAATGAAAGCTAAATTTGGCTAAGTGTCCAACATAAACAAAATAAGTCTTTCCTGTTATACTTTAGGAGATTTGAATTATAATATTCACATGTTTTTATAATTAGTATTATTCCAGAGTTATATGTGGACAGTTGATGATACAAAGGTGAAGTCTTGATAACATAACTTTGTCAGGTTTTTAAACTTCATTTGTTTAGAGTAGGAGGGAGCTGACTGCAGCAATGTCGTGAGATTTCCTTGTTCAGTTATATCCCGCTGGGCTTTTCTCATGTTCAAAAACACAAACTGTAGTTAATAATCGATAGTTGTTCTTGGTATTCAGGCAACAATTTATGTTCTTTTGTACCCTGTGTACCTGGAATAACATTCTAACCTCCTCTGTAATCAATTAGAGGTGGTTGCAGGCCTTGTTATGTGATTTGTGATAAGTAAAGAAAACCTCTTTTAATAAAAGTGAGGCGATGTACCTCCCTCTGGAACAACCATATATGGATAGCTACAAAAAACCTGGCACCATATTTTTTCACATGTAACTCAGAGTTCTCATTTTCAATCACTGCAGTATTTGTTTTTACAATGGCTGACAGAAAGCTAGGGAACAGAGGCTATTCTACAATGTTACCTCTTGGCTCAGCATCTGCTTGTAGAACTCACCAAAAAACATGTTCAGCTCTGTGAAAAGGGATGTGTTTTTTTTTTGGTTTGGTTTGGTTTCTACTTTTTATTTTCTAATAATTACAGATTCACAAGAAGTTGCAAATATAATATATTTACCTTTTATTCACCCGGTAAATACATCCTTCAGAAATACAGTACAATATCAAAAGCAGGAATTTGGCATTTTATTACATATGTAGATTTATGTAACTGTCAGAGTACACATTTATATGAGACATAATAGCATAGTGTTTTTTTAATTAAGAGCATCAGTGCTCATACATATAAATAAGGACTGTCCCTCAAGAAAATTACCTTAAAAGAGTACAAACTTCTTTTAAATATAAATATTTTGTTCAAAATATTTCTGAAGCTCTTTTGTCTTGCAGCTGTTCAACCTCATTTGTAAAACACAAGGGAAAGTCACCTGGAGCACTGATTGCATCCTGCAATTTTACTGTATTTTCTCCGAAGGTTACAGTCTCATTCCTTGCTTAGGCAGTGCTAAACCTTCAGTTCTTTCCCTAAACCTATGACTTTCCTATTTCCCACTTCACTATCAACAAAGTGCTTTGCCCCCAAATTCTCTGAGAAAATATCACCCTTAGATATGAACACCTTTGACTTCCTATCAACATCTGCTACAATGAAGGGAGTAACTTTCTGATCAAAAACCACTTCAACAGCCTCCTATCCCCTTTGTAAGTAAAAATAGGTGACAAGGGCTTTCCTGCTGGAGAAAGGTCATGGATGCTTTTTCCTCCCCTTGCAAGGTTCATCAGCTCTGCAAACTAACCACCCTTCCTGTGCCTCGTGCCTCCCTTAAACCCAAAGCACCCTGGTGTTGTTTGGTCAAAAAGTACTTCCCCTACTTGAAGTTAAAAGATGTAACTCTTTTCACTATAAGAAAAAGCAATGTGTATCAAAGCAGAAGTTGTGTGTATGCAATTTTGTATTAGGGCCTATTTTTAACAGTTGCATGGCCCATAGTTCTGGCCAGGTGTGTATTGGCACATGATGTCCTGGTTCAGAGGTGGATTGCCCAAATCAGGTTTTTGCAGGGAGTGACACAAGCTTAATGAAGGCAGGATTGTAACGGAGCCTCCCCTCATCAAAGCATTGGGTAGAATGCTTACCTGTAATGTAACATAGCAAAGGTATTCAATGGACAGTTTATGATTGGTAATATACCATGAAAAATCCTCTGAGACATAATGTAGAAAATCCAGTTAGTTTTATTAATATTTGAACATATATATTTCTGTGTGAAATATATACCTTCTGTGTATAAAGCCATTTTAAGGCATTTTTTAATATGCTTCACCTTGCAGTTTGAATAATTTCATTGTGTCATGAATATGGCATATTTCAATATTTTGAAAAATAGAAGACAGAAAACAGAATATTTGATATGCGTGGACCTGTTATGTGTATGTAATTCTTTCTCAGAAGAAGTTCGCCTATTTTCGTGACCCAATTAGAAATGTGCTGAAGCAATCAACCGTAATTTGGAGATTAAGTGCACCCAGAGGTCTCTAAGTAATAGCAAAACTGATCCAATACCAGCGTTGGCCCCAAGATTGCCCCCGTTTCCTAGGCAAGTGCTGTTCAAAATTTTAGACCACCTCAGGCTAAAACCTGTTAAATTCATTGTCAGTTCATTTGCAAATTCTTCTTTCTCCCTCACCTGAAAATATTTGAATTTTTTAATCCATTTAGTCAGCAGTTGACTGAGGAATTTTTGCTTACCCTAAGCAAACTAGAAATTACCTACTCTCTCCAAATCCCTTTCTTTGACTTTCGCTCCGGTCATTTTGCATTTTGTTCCCAGTAATGTTTTGTGTGGTGGGGGTGGCCCACCTGCTGTCTCTCCGTGGTGAAGTCAGACTTGCATTTAGAACATGCACTAATTTAATATCAATTACCATCCTATCAAAATCTGCTGTAAGACTATGATGAAATTCTGGTTCAAATTAGTCTGTGAACCACCTATTGAGGAGCTGTTAGAATGCTGACGCTGTGACAAAGTAGTTTCTTCTCCAGCTCCTCAGAGACACTGTAATGAAGTTTCCTGGTTGGAGTGGTGTAGAAAATCTATTTTGTAGTATTTAGAAAAGATGATGTTGCAGGTGCCAATGGGCACAAATGGAATTCCAATCATATTGTGTCTAAACAGGCAAAAAATGAAAGAGTAAATTGTATTAAAATAATTCCCTCGTTCACAGTCATCTATTGCACCTGCCGAGTTAATGTTGTCTATTAGCATCCCAAAGTAATTAGTATTTTAATAGAAGCATGATGCCTGGTACAGTGAACACTAACTTGGTTGGTAAATGCTGTTCATTTGCTTTTTCAGTATCCGTCATCACCCTCATCAAAGCTGTTGCTCTATGTCACCCATGGTCTTATTGACTACTGAATATCATGACATAATCTAAGAATTCAGAAAAAATGGTCACTGCTCTTGGATACCCACAATATTTAATTTTGCATAGTTTAGGAATAGGGCACTTACATGCACTCTAAGGTGATTAGTAGGGAACAAATAATAGAGTAGTAAATTTTTAAAGCAAGATTGTCTTACCATGATCTAAATATCTACAAGAAAACTTTGTATAATAAAGTATAGATGTCTCCTAAATTAACTCTACTTCTACTACTGCTTTCCTCTAGGGTAGCCTCAGCAGACAGCAAACATGATTCTTTTAATATGTAAGTTGAACCATCTCATTCCGTTGCTTGACAATGACTCTCCATTTCACTTTCATTTCACTTTAATTTTAAAGTCTTCAAATACCCTGCATATTATGGATATATATGGATATATCTATATATGGATATATCTATATGGACATATATGGATATATGGATACATCTATATCTGTAGATATATCTATCTGTATGGATGTATCTATATCTCATGATATATCCATATATCCATATCTCAATAATTTTCAAGCTTTTATTCTATTTGCAAGCTAACAAGATGTCAGACTACCACCATTTCATGTATGTTGGCAGAAGACATCAGGTTGGGGAAGAGAGAACTTTATAACACAGCAAGTCACATGAATATCAGCATATTTGCATCAATTCCACTCATCTCAAGTCTCATGGGGGTGATATGAATCAGCTTAGATGGGTGCCTACACACCCACTATATAGGGTTACAGGAGATATACCCTGAGCTTAGGCAACCCAAGTTATTCTATAGCATGCAATAAACATGCCTACTCTTTGTTTCAGAGGGAGATACAATTTTTAGCTTCCAAAGATCATCATAGTACAAATATTCTTGTCATTAAGTCCCAGAAAAAAGGCAGTCAGAAACACAATAGATCCAAGTAGAATTAGCTCCCAACTATAATATGATGTTATAATTTATTATATGGTCCTCCCCAATGTAAATTCACTGAGGGGTTTTATTTGATCACTAATACACTCAAAAGGCATGGAAAATGGATTTAGACTTTGTTTTATTCAATCCACAATCCCCCAGTCTGCTACTTCCTCCATTGGTCGCTTTAGTCACAGTAAGAAGGCGAAAGGACTAATCAAAAATACATGTACACAACACATAGACACAGAAAACAGTGTAGTGATGGTCAAAGGGAAAGAGAGGTAGCAGGGTAGGTGGAGGTGGGCAGAGCAGGGTAAAAAAAGAACAGAAAGAGGTTTTCCTTGGGACAGTGGGTACACAATGCAGTGTACAGATGATTTTTTTTTGGTGAGCTATACACTTGAAACCTGTATGGTTTTGCAAAGCTATGTCACTCCAATAAATTCAATTAAGTAAAAACATAAATAAATACATACATACATAACACATAAACAAATAAATATTAAATGGGAACAGTAAGTAATGCCTCTCTAACACATTTTGGTAAGAATTTGATGTCAAGTGTCGTTAACTGTTAGGATTCTCCATGGCTCAGATATAGATGGGAAATGGAATCACATTCGTAATTTCATGGCCTCCCTTTGACCATAGGTAATGACTCTCAAATTTATCTTGCTAACCCAGACATTTTCTCTGATGCCTAGACCCATCATCCTATCTGACTTCATAACCACGTGCACCAAAACTGAATTCACGTTGGCCTTTCCCAAGCTGAGGCTTCTTCTGTAGCCCTCTAACACAGTAAATGTCATGTCCTTCCATTTATTTGTGCAAGCCACAATCCATAAGTCATCTCTGACTCTCCCTTCTCTTTCAACCTACCCCACCCCCATAGTCAATTACACATCCCTTCTCATCAATTTCACATTCTAAAATATCTTTGAACTCTACCCACTTTTTCCACACCTACTGATAGAAACATGAATCTGAGGCCCCTGATCCCCAGCTGTCTCAGAACAATGCCTTTTGTTTACAGAAAATATTTTTTAAATACCTCCTTTATATACTGAAATAAATTCATATATAATGTAGCCCATCTTAAATGTAACATTTCAAAAAATTTAACTGTAATATGAAGTATTAATAGAGGAAACATATTAAAATAATCTGTATTTCAATATGTAAATATGAGGAGTGCCTAGGTCAGAAGACCTAACAATACTGTCAGAAGTATGTACCTATATAAATAATCATCTTGGGTTCAAAAACTAAAAAGGAAGACTGATACAGATACATCGTATTAGACTCAAATATATACCAGCAGCAGCATTACCATCAGTAATACTGCATTATTTCTCAAAATGGTCAAAAGTCTTAATAACTTCCCAAACTGCAATAAAATTATATTTCCAGCTACACGGTAGATGCATGCCTTCCTGAAAACTTCAGGGTATACATAAACCATGCAAAAATATTGTTTGTTTATATGCAAAATGTAATTCTAGACGGGTTTTTCATGTATATGAAAATCTCTTCTTTTTAGTGTGTCATTCTGAAGTTTTGTGAGACATAAACAATTGTCCCTTTAAACTTAAATTTCCTACACATTGCAAAGTATGCCTAGTAGACCTGGACTCCACCTACCAATAAGTGCTAGTAACCAGTAGCTACCCCCATCCCTAAAAAATAAAACATAACAGAACAAAAACATTCTCATTAATTTCCAAAATTGTTCTTGAATAGGTCTGACACACCCACTGAAAACTGCTTCTATACAACAAGTTACTTTGATTCTGAACTCATTAGCCTCCTAATAGACTTTTCAGCTTCACTTTCTACCTTCATCAGAACTGTTCCTCAAATGCAAATTTTGATTATGGTGTCTGCGTTAGTCTATTTTTTTCAGCAAAACAGAACCAATAAGAGATACAGGGTTTGGCACAAATAATGCCCCACTTTTATTATAAAATCTTTTATTATAAAATCATAAACGTTTAATTCTGTAACTTAACAATATCACACTCAAGCACACCATGTGACATTTAGGTGAAATGTTCAAATTAAAACTATCAATTATTACACCCATATTATTACCCTATTGACCACACTCTAGCAGACGTTACTTCTGTCAGATCCTGTATATAAAGATTTATTACAAGAATTGCCACATCCAATTATGGTGGTTGATGGTTGAAAAGTCCCAAGATCTATAAGTGGTAAACTAGAAACCCGTAAGGGCTGACAGTGTAAGCTCAAGTCTATGGCCAAATCCTGAGAACTAGGAGGCTGATAATGTAAGTTCTAGTCTGAAAGTCAGCATGCTCAAGATCCAAGAAGAACAAATGTTTAAGTTCAAGTCTGAGGGCAGGAAAATATCAACGTACCAGCTCAAAACAATCAAGCAGAAAGAGTTCCTTCTTTCTTGGAGGAAAGTGAGCCCTTTGTCCTCTATGTCCTTCAGCTAATTGGATGAGGTCCACCAGTGCTAGGAGGCAATATGCTTTACTCAGTCTGCAGGTTCAAATGCTAATATCATCCAAAAACATCTGCACAGACAGACGCACCTGAAAATGTGTTTGACCAGATATCAGAACATTCCATAATCCTGTCAAGTTGGCACCAAATTAATGATCATACTGCCTGTTGTGTAAATTCCTTTATTGTTGTTTCCTTCTCTGAAGAAAGGAATGTTTGCATGACTTCTAAGGCCTTACGTTATCTGACTCTTGTCTGGTTTCAAACCATATTTTATCTTATTATATAGTCCTCCATGAGCTTCAGCCACATTGGCCTTTTCATTCTGCAAATGTGCTATGATCCTCCACACCACAGGGCCTAGGCACATCTGTTCTCTTTACGTACTTTTCCTACTACATAAACTTTCCAAGTTAGCTCCCAACTATAGTTTCTCTGTTTGAAAGTGTAGCTTTTCTGCTTAGAAGCTAAATGTCCTTTCAAAAAATTGTATTTTAAACTTTTTATATAAAAAGTTTATATGAAAATACTTAACAAGTATGAAATGGGAACCAATCAATCAAAACACGTGCTCGCCGCTGAAGAAACATCATAAGGGCTCTAATCTATTAAGTGTCAACCTGTTAGTTGTTGGATTGTGATGTGGATCTTGTTGGATGTGATCTGGAATACTCCTGAAAAGGAGGTCGAATACACAGGGAAGATAGGCACTAAGGCACTTTAAGAATTAACTATTTACCGACTCTTAACTCTCAATATTTTAAAACCAGCATGGCTATTAAAAGTAACCTGAAGTGTGTTATTGTTATTATTTAATATCAGTCACATGCCAATATTTAGACTTAGAAGGCATTTACTTGCAGATTTTGGCAGTATTCTCAATCAACCTACTTCTGGAAGATGTTCTTCTAGAACATATACCCTCGAGTCTTCTCCTTTATTACACTTTGCGCAATTATAATTTTACTTTAATTTGTAAGATAATTTGGTTGAACTGTCTACCACTGGATTATAAATTCATTGAAGGCAGGGACTGTATTTAAATTTGCTCACCAATTTATACTAAATAACAAAAATAAATGTGTGATGCATATTGAATTCAATCAATGTTTACCAAAACATGATGTAAATGTCTTTTATATGGCAAGTGCTCAACATGTCTTAATTTCCTTTACCCCCCATTTCTTACCTCTGAGTATGTGAGTATGTCATTGTGGTGTGTGTGTGTGTGTGTGTGTGTATACACTATATATATTTATTTCAATCAGTACATATCAGTAATTTCTAAATATTCTGATTCTTGAAAGTTTAATGAACAAAACTGAAATTTCATAGTAGGCCTTGAAATTTTCCTCTATAATTCTACCATGATATGCCTAAAATAGACCATGGCATGGGAGACATTTTCATGGTATAATTGCTTCTTTTCCTTTCCCTCTGAGCTTTGTAAACTCAGCCCCAGATCTTAATTTCTGTTTCCTGGTCACACTAGACGTTGTGTCTTCTGCTGTACTGAATGCACTGCCAGCCTGTTTGCTCACCCCCCAGCAGCTTCATTGTGGAGGACATGGGACTCCAGGCTTCCACGATCCAGGGGACTTAGATTTAAATGAATCCAAGAGAAAAGCAATTAATAACTCTAATTATTAGCAAAAAAAACAAAGTTGTACAAAAAGGAACGTGTTTCAAAAAAATAAAAAGAAATTGTTATGCCTATGAACAAAATGAATTAGGGCACCAAAAACTAAGTTAAATGCTCATGATCAAGAGTCATGGTTGGCCTTCAAGTGTCATTTATATACTTTGAAACCTTGAAATTTCCAAAACAAAAGAGATCTGCAATTTTTCTTGTACTTGTTATCTAGTCCATTCAGTGTCCCCTGTAGTTTATGCCCCTGTGAAATTAAATATAATTGGTTTATGGGAACTGAACAAAAGCCTAAATTTAAGGCACATTTTTTAAAACAAATTCATTAATTTGGTTCACGCAATGAATTTTGTTCATTGACCCTATCCCACCAGCTCTACCATCCTTTCTACTTTCCTGTGATTAAACCTAAAAATATGTTTAGATGAGATCACAAATAAATATGATGAGGAATATTTTTATTTATTAGCCAATATGATTTCTCCACTATTTCTGTGCTTCTATTTTTTCCCCAATCACACCCTTATTCCAACCTCAACTAAATTAGAACAAAACATTCTGCCCTCATTGCTTTAAAAGAAGCATCAGTCTGAAGACTCTGACAGAGAAAAAATTCTTGGAGCTTGACTTTTAAATGAAAATCCAAGACCCAGGAAAAAAAATAGGTTTGAAAAAATACAAAGCCAGAACATTGTTTTTAACTCAGATTCTAAATACAATTTACCACACAGGGAGGAAAGAGAATGATGAAGAGGAAAAAGAAATTAAGAAAAATTTCTGAGAAGTTCCTTGTATTGACCTCTTTTCGCAAAGCTTACTTGGGGTAGGGTGATATTAGAATTCTTGGGTTGGTTTGGAAATTTTAGAGCACAGAAGTGTATCTTCCAACCACAGAGACTATACGAAACTGCCAAGCTCTGCATGTTATGAGAAAAATTTCCTGTGTACCCTAGAAGAGTAAAGGTGTGTTAAAGGACCTTTCATTGCCCCAGAGAATTCACAGAGCTTCCCATGCCCCAGTCCAGTAAATGAAAGAGCTAAACACTTCTAGGGCCTAATAGGTCAATGGTGGCAATTTGAGGCAGAGCTGGAACTGGAGAGCCCCTGTAGTCAGAAACATAAGACATCCTTTCAGCTCCCTACGTGGGGTAAAGTTTACAGAACAGGTGAGATAAAACATAACTCAATAGATGTCAGCTGCAATGATAATAACCAAAAATCAATATATGATAATAAGCAAAAATAATACCTACCCACTAGCACAACACTATGTAAACAACTGGAATTTAGATGCCACGGAGAAGAAACTGGTAGGAAAACTAGTTTGACTGCAGGTTGGTTTTCCACTAAAGAGAAAGTGAGCACAAGATAAAATAAGTAAATGTATGGAAATTAAAAGATAGTGCTTCTTATACATCATAGCATTGGGGAGTTTTAGGAATGGCTCTAGAGAATGATACCTAGTCATTCTTGCCTCAGTTATAAACTTTGATCTTGTTCCAGTCGTTTGGACTGTTATAACAAAATACCACAGACTGGGTGGCTTTTGAACATCAGAAATTTATTCCCCACCATTCTGGAGTCCGTAAGTCCAAAATCAGAGTGTTCGCAAGGTTGGGTTCTTATAAAAAGCTCTCTTGTTACTACTGATATCTACTTGAATTGACACATAGTGAAAAGTGAGCCAGAAAGCTCTGTGACCTCTTCTTATAAGGGTTCTAATTCCATTTAGGAAGGGCTCCACATTCATGACCTAACCACCTCCCAAAGACCCCATCTCTGAATACCATCACCTCGGGATTGGAGTATTAACATAAGAATTGGAGGGGAGGGGTTTTCAAACATGCCATCCTTTGCAGATGTGGACAAGGATATCAAGATTAAGATTTGGATTTTCCTACAATCTACTATGATAACAAGTTGTAGAATACTTTCAGAAAAAAAAGGAAAAAAGGAAGATCAGAGAAAAGCTAAAGGGTCACGTCATGTTGCTATGTAACTATTATGCTCTGTTTACTGGAGCTTCAAACAGTTCCAGATAGATATAGAAAAAGGCACCCATGTGCCTTGTCTTCTCCATAACCACTATTTTGAGAAAAATATAGGATTGAAACCTCAAGAGTGGAGAAGACAAAAGATAATTAAGCAGACAATACCTTCTGTCAGTCTAAAACGAAATAATGGGTTGGCCAAAAAAGTTTGTTTGTTTTTTTCCATAAAATGGCTCTAGTGGTGCTTAGTTGTCTTCAAATTCACTTGAAACAATTTTGTTAGATTGTATTTTGAAAGCTGTCATATCAGCATACATTAAAAAAAACATCAAAATTGGTGAATTTATGTGTAGTCGTTTTAATATTGAAGATGGAAGAAAATAAGCAACTCTTTTGGCATATTATGCTTTATTATTTCAAGAAAGATAAAAATTCAACTGAAACACACAAAAAAATTATACAGTATGTAGAGAAGGTGTTATGACAATCAAACATGTCAAAAGTGGTTTGCAAAGTTTCATACTGGAGACTTCTCACTGGATGATGCCCCATAGTCAGGTAGACCAGTTGGAGTTGATATTGAGAAAATTGAGACATTAATTGAGAACGGTCAACATTATACCCTGTGGGAGATAGCTAACAAAACTTCCAAATCAATAAAGTTAGTGATGAAATGAAAAATATGTCTTTTATTTTATGGAAAAAAAAAATATGGACTTTTTGGCCAACCCAATATAGGCCAGATCTATAGAGGGACATTACATGAAAAGGAGCCATTTTGATAAATTAAATTATGTTATTGAGAATGCAAACCTGTGACCAAAAAGAAATGTAAAGATGCAGGACATTTCTTTACTTCCATCTTACCAGTCAATTTGATTTTTCTGGGGGAAAAGCAGGTGGAGTAAGTACCTTCCCCCAAATAGTGCCTGCCCTTCTGTGTCCTTTGCCATTAAGGGTTACAAAGTTCCTGACCTCACTTGGTGAATTTTTAAATTCCTCTTATAT
Organism: Mormoops blainvillei; assembly: GCA_004026545.1. Taxonomy (NCBI): domain Eukaryota; kingdom Metazoa; phylum Chordata; class Mammalia; order Chiroptera; family Mormoopidae; genus Mormoops; species Mormoops blainvillei. The sequence continues at coordinate 127,661 of PVJD01002344.1, forward strand.
CCCCACCCTATGCTCAAACTTGCAATCAATGTTACATACGCAATAGGGTATGTCAGAGCATAGGTCCCTGGAAAATAGGGGAACCCCCCACCCCCCCCACCTGCAATCCTGCAAAAAGGCAGGGGGCTGGGAAGGGTGCCCATGGAGCAGAACAGCGCAGCATTTGAGGCACATTGCATAACAAAGGCAGATTTACAGCCCATGCGTTCCTGAAGGGAGGAGCAGAATGACTCATGACATAGCCAAGGGCCAAGGGGAGGGTGGGGGCGGAACAGAGAAGCTCAAATAGTGAGCCGCAGGGCTGATGCTGAACCCCGTGCGTGGCTGGGAAACTCTTGCCCTCACTGAAGATGGCAGCTGCAAGAGGGTAAAACACACTGAGGAGCTGACAATAATGGCAGACACTGACGCACTGAAGGAAAAGCTGGACACTCCCACTGGCCGCCTGTGAATGTGGAATTCCAGGTGTCTATTTTTTAAAGAAAAGGCACAGAAGCGCTCTCTCTCTCTCTCTCTCTCTCTCTCTCTCTCTCTCTCACCTGTGTGCTTGGCACAGGGGCTCTTGGTATGAAACTTTGGAACTTGGTGCAAGCTCTCTCTGGGCTTTTGGCATTTGGATGTTCTGGGCTTCTGGCCCTGCTCCCTGCACGGACAGAAGTGCTCACAGGACCAGGAGATACTGGGCCCACCAGGGGCTTAGACCCCACATGGATGGGAGACCACTCCTAGAGGTAGGGTCCAACACAGGTATCTGGGCCTTTGTGGGCACCAGCATCGGGGACACCATAATCCAGTGTAGCATGGCACATGAGACCAAGAACAGAGCACCCCAGACCCTGAAGGATAGAGATGCTGTAAGGGAATGGTGACCCTGAAACCCACAGGTGCACATCCCAGAGGGCACGGAGATCTGCTTGCATGGCCAACGTAAGGACAGAAAAGGAAAAAGGCTACTTCTGGGCATGGTTTTGGCTTGTAGTCTTTTGGGGAACAAGGGGAGCTCTGGGTGTCGTGGGAGAGGAGGGTTCAGAGCAGGAGTGCTCTCAGCCCCACTCGCAAAGTCGAAACCCTGTGAATAAAAGCCTGGTTTCTTCAGCACAGATCACTGGGTCATGTGGATTAAAGGTGCCAAGTGGCTGAAACCCAGTTTGCTCGGTTAAACATAGACCCTGAGTTTTAGAATGAATGGTCAGGGAGGAAGTGTTAAAGTAATTTCCATGAAGTCATGTATCTAGCTGACTTAACCGTGAGTCTGACTCCAAGTCCTATGGCTCTGCTTCTTCAATCAGTCGGGACAGAGAGAAGTGATTCTGGATATTAACATATAGACAATTCATGGGCGTGGGGTACAGAGGTAAAGCAGGGCACATAAAGTATAAGAAACCGGTAATTAATAATCCCTTCTGTGCCTTGTGTTTTTTTAATGCATATAATGGTTTACAATATATTACTGAGGGTGTTCCATGCTGAATGGCTAGTTATAGTCTATTAAATGTGTATCATACTCCTCTAGAATGGAGAAAAATTTCCTTCCTAAATAAGGGTGAAAAAGTGACTCAGAAATAGCTCTAATACTCATAAATGCAGACACCTAATCATGTATCTATTTCAGTGTTTCTCCAAGTATGTTCCCTGGAGCCATTTCTTAGAGTCACCCCAAGAACACGGTAAAAGGTGAATGTGAAGTCCTTGCCAAAACCTCCTGTATCAGGGCTGAGGTTGAGAATGGGCAGCAGAACCCTAGCAATCTTAGCGTTTTTGAACAACCCGTTTCTTTCACTAAAGAGAGCAACTTTTCTAGCTCTTCAGAAACCCTCCTGCTGCCAGTAGTGTAGCCCCCCAAAGCAAGCACGGACCCACTCAAAGTGAGCTGTAGTTTCTTTGGTGTGCAATGTCTCTGAGTCGCATTAGGGTGAATTGGTCCCCTGGGATGCTGCCCCATTGGGGGAGCTGAGATTACAGGTTTGATGAGCAGCCAAGGGAACAGACTGCAGCCCCCAGACACCGCTGAATAAGCCACAGTCGTGTGTGCAATGCAGAGGGTAGGCCCCATCAAATTTATGGCCAACTCTGTTTATAATCTTGTGACATATGCCTCTGTAGTGTTTGTTTATAAAGGACCAAGACTCGGTGTATTATGCATCACAAATGATATACTGTAGAGTTTCCCAGGATAAATGAAATATGTCCATTTTGTCCCATCTGGATCTTGTTATTTTTTTTCCATGATTAGCATTTTGGCAGTTTTCACTCTTCCATTCTGCTGTTCTGTGTGCTCATGGGAGGCAAGGAGTTGAGCTCTTTCCAAAATCAGGGTAGTGCTGTGTGGAGAGAAAGTAGAGCTGAAAGTGCACTTTCTTTATGGTAGATTCTCCACACTCAGGCAAAGGAAGCAGGGGTTGTGAATATGATTAGTGGGAAGTGAAAGCACCGTGAGATCAAGGCTCGCGTGAGTCACAGAGTGTGGAAATGTTCTTACCAGATGACAGTCAGGATACAGAGATTTTCTGTCCCCCAGAAGCAGCTGAGCTGGTGAAATCTCCACATACACTTTTGCTGAGCTACAGAAGGAGGCCCTGTTCTCAGTTATGAATTTAGTGTGCATAAGATGAAAACAGGGTCACGATGTTCATCTGACACCTTGTTAACTTACGCTGCAACAAAAACCAAACCAAACCAAATTCACTTGTATGCAGTAACTTGTATGACTTATTCTTTTTAAATAATGCTATAACAGACTCAAAGTCTGTTTTTCATTTTTGGTGAGTTACTGGGATAGAGCATAGAAACAAAACTGCCCGCAAGGGTAAAGGTCTCTTTTTCGCTTGTGAAAGAGGCATAATGGAGGAGTCAGAGGCTCCCTGTGCTCACAGCTCTGCAGTTTAAACAGCATTGTCTATGGCTCTTTTCAACAATGGCCTGTAGTTGATATTTTTAGGTCAGACTTTATGCCTCAGATTTAAACTGCTGGCTGTTTTATTTTACAAACCATATTTCTATTCAGAATCTTATTCATATATACAGTCTAAACTTTCACTTGCCTTTAGAGATTCATTTCAAATGTGTAAAATCAGGAATTTAGAAACTGACATGATAGTAAACCCTGCATAATATTTGAAATAGGACAGAAGACCATGAAATAGCCTTTAGGGGTTCTGATTAAGAATTAATATACATGGCCATCTACATCAAAAGTTTTCCCAGGTATCAGTGACTGAGATGCCTTTATATTGTCATGTTATTGCAATTAAATATTAAATACAACCATAATACTTCATAACTTTTTGATAATTATTAGAGATAATGCTGCCACTTCAAATTGATGAAATAAAACATTTTATTCAAGACAAAATCCAAAATTTTACAGTTAAAATTGTTTAGATTATTATATTTATACAGCTTTTATAATTACTGAAGCTTCTATTGGTATAAGTTACTTTGCCTATACTACCCATTTATTTATTTAATATGTTATGTATTTTATACTATATTGCCAATTGATACATTAGGTCAAAATATTATTCTCCCTTTCCCTTTTTGGCCTCTGCAGAAGTATTACTAATTTATTTTATTTGTAGAATCAGACACAGCTCCAGCTCCTAAAAGAATCTCTCCATAGGTAGGAACTCTATAAAACACACAGCTGCCTCTCTTCATACCTTCCCTCTCTCCCAATCCTTTGATGTTTAATATTTCTTAAACCTTAAGTCAGTGGAATAATTTACTAGTCTCCTGGAAAGCTTGTAAAAAGTCCAAAGCCTTACTGGCCATCCTCCAAACACTTCAGATCCAACAAGCCTGCAGTGGGAACCTGGAATCTGCATAGTAAATGACCACTCAGGTGGTTCTAATGAATATGGTCTTGAAATCACACTTTGAAAAGCAGTGCTTCAAGACCTGAGATCTTGTAATCAAGAATAAATCACAAGCTTTCGTCGTGCACGTTGACCCTCCTAGAATTAAGTTTTCCCCAGAAGGAGAGCCAGAAATGAATGTCTGCTTTGCCTCATCATGATAGCTAAGTTACTGACATCAGGGGGCCGATTTTCTGAGTAATGACGTTCCGCTGCATCCATTCTCAAAGCCCTCACACCATTTCCTTCCACCTGTGTACTCACCATTACCTGGATCACATACGGACTTGCTCTGCCTTTTTGGACATTGTGTCTACCTGTCTTTTTACCCCTAGGCAGTCAGACTTTGTGAACTAGTCATTTCCACCGAGGTCACTCATGGCGCAGCAGGTGACATCGGCCAGGTTTCAGAGCCCATGTTTGCTAAAGAAACCACACCCAAGAAACTAAGTACTGTATACTGTATACTGTATATTGGTATGACATTCTAATAAAACAATGGGATAGGAAGTAGACTAGTTGTTGGCAGAGTCTGGGGGAGGGGAGAGGACATAGACTGCAAAGGAGCATGGGGAAATTTTCTGATATGATGGAAATTATGTTTTCATGATGACGGTAGTGATATGACTGTATGCATTTGCCAAAATTCGTAGAAATGTGCACACGGAAAAGGGTGAATTTTATTGTATGTATCCATACCTTAAAAATTTAACTTTAAAAAATTAAACTATGTCTACTATGGCAAGAGCAAGATTCTTCATGGAACACTCCTTATGACTTGGCAGCATAATAGAAAGCACTCTTTTTCCTTCTATACTCTTTGAAGATAGAAGTGTAGAGGAAATCAAGGCTGATACCAAAGATGAAATGCTAATTGCCCTGACTTATGATGTAAATGCTTCTCTTTCACCTCTGTAAACCCTTTTCGAGCCAAATCTATACCACGCCTCCCAAGACCCTTACCCCACTTAGCCCAGCATAAAGGGAATGCGGGGCTATTGTTCTGGGCTCAGAATTTGGAGTTTGTCTCCTCTGGACCCTTGCACGTAGGTAAAGATCGTGCTCCTAACCCCTCAGTGTTTGGTCGTTTCATTTTTCCGTAACATTTGGTTCCCTGACCGGGAAACGACCTTACATAAATTCAGGCCAACTTGCCGCCAACTGAGCAGGGCGGGCTGGGTGCCCGGTGGCCTGGCTGGGGACCGGGGAAGCGTGCGCCCTGAGATTTCTCAGGCCCCGACGGGTCAGAACACCAGACTCCGGTCCGCGACTCCAGCCGGGAAGTGGGGGCTTCGGAACACGATCTATCGGAAGTCACCACATAGGTAAGTGCCCCGGGGACCAGACCCGAGATCGGGAGGGATTTGGGTCCCTCATCTGTTACAGTAGGATCGAGACTACGAAAGTCCGACTACCGGACCCTCGCTCGAGGAGGGAACTGAATAGCCCCTGAATGTTTGAAAGTAAACTTAAGTGTGTCTGTGTTTGTTTTTCTATGGGTGATAGTTTTGGGGAGGGAACTAAATAGCCTCTGAATGTTTGAGAGTGAACCCAAGTGTGTCTGTGTTTGTCGCTCCTTGGGCGCTAGCCTACGGAGCGAGAGTGGGTCCCAACCTGCGGTTCCTGTGTCAGGTCGTACGGCATAACGGTTGACAGTTAACCCCGAATTCTGTTGGGGCAACCTTAGCCAAGACCAACTTCGTCCAGCGAGGGAGCAGGCCAGGCGACGAGCGAATGCCCCCACCCTTTGTGTGTCTGCGCCGCACGGGAGGGAAGCCATGGGGGGGCGGACCTTCTACAATTTTAGATTGTATGCTGCAGAATTTCAGCAAATTTAAAGGGCAGGACCCATCGTTTGATGCGGGCCAATTAGAGACATTTTGTACTGCATAGTGGCCGACTTTTGGGGTCAGCTGGCCCCCCGAGGGAACATTAAATCTATCCACTATAAGAGCAGTTCACCTGAAAGTTACAGGAAAGCCAGGACATCCCAATCAGTTTTCCTATATAGACAGATGGCAGGAGTTAGCCCAGGATATGTCCAGCTGGCTTAGTAAGTGCGCGGGGACTCAGGGGAGCTGTAGAGGAGCCACCGGCGGGGCACACCCAAGACTGTGTTGTCCACAGGCGCCCCCTACGGTTCCCCTGCAGGAGCCCTTGACTCCTCCACCTTCTATCTCGCCCCAGGGGCATCAGTCTCCCCAGGAGCCCTCCCCAGTTTGGTACCCAGCCCTGCCCCATCCAGGCCCGTCACTCATAGCTAGCAGACTTAGAAACCACCGGCCCCCTCTTCAGATGCCACTCTGAGAGGTACAGGCAGCACCCAGAGTTAATGAGGACGGGACTGTCCAGCCTGGACCGGTTACTTATTACCAGCCATTCAGTACTACTGACCTCCTGAACTGGAAACACCACACCCCTCCGTTCTCGGAGAAGCCATAGGCCATGATCGAACTCGTAGACTCAATCTTCCAAACCCACCGGCCCACCTGGTTCGATTGTCACCAACTCCTCCTGACCTTGTTGAGCACTGAGGAGAGGAGAAAAATTCTAGAGGAGGTCCGGCGCCACCTTGAAGCGCATGCCCCGGCAGGAACCCTAGATCCCTCAGATTATGTGCGAGGCGCCGCCCCCGAACAACAGCCCACTTGGGACCCAAACACTGAGCAAGGGCGGGCCGCCTCGGATCTGTAACGCCACTCCCTGTTACAGGGGATAAAGGAGGCTGCCAGGAAGCCCACTAATATGGCTAAGGTCGCCACCGTACACCAAAGGTCAGATGAGTGCCCCGGAGACTTCCTTGAGCGGCTGATGGAGGCATACTGAGTGTTTACCCCTTTTGACCCAGGGGCAGCTGAAAATCAAAGTTTGGTAGCCATGGCCTTTGTCTCTCAATCGGCCGCGGACATCAGGAGGAAGCTCCAAAAGCTTGAGGGCTTTGCAGGGATGACCTTAAATCAACTCCTAGCAGTCGCCAATAAAGCATATGAAAATCGAGATGAGGCGGCCGCAGCAGCCCGCCTTGAGGACCAGAAAATGCAGGCCACCCTGCTGGCAGCCGCACTAAGGAGGCCGGCCCCCAGGGGTGACCCGATCAACAAATAGGGACACTTCAAGGTAGAAAAGGACTAGTGTGCCTATTGTATGGAGCGCGGGCACTGGAAGCGAGACTGTCCAGCTCATAAGCGGCGCAAGGAGATGCCCGCCAGCCAGGCTATCCTACCACCACCAGCCCCCAACGTATTGGCCCTCTCCGGGTTCGGCCAAGACTAGGGGCGACCGGGCTCCAACACCCTCAGTCCCCAGGAGCCTATGGTAGGGTCAAAGTTGGGGGCCAAGACATTGACTTTATGGTAGACACAAGGGCGGAACACTCAGTAGTCACCGTCCCAGTTGGGCCCCCACGGGGAAAGAAACCCTCATGCAGGGAGCCACCGGACTCTCAGTTAGCCCCCAGAAATTTTGTGAGGCACGGAAGGTCGAACTCGGGGGCCACCAGATCTCCCATGAGTTCCTCTACCTACCAGACTGTCCTATCCCCCAGTAGGCCGAGATATCTTGACCAAGTCAGCAGAGCGGGTCACCTTCCGGGCAGAAGGGGCCTCCCTGGACCTCCCCACACCATGAACTATTGCCCTAGTGCTTCCACGAGAAGAAGAATATAGGCTCCACCAGGAAGACGGAGTGTCAACCCCAGACCCTCTCTGGGCTAAATACTCTGGGGTCTGAGCAGAAAACAACCCGCCGGGGCTGGCCACGGAACAAGAGCCGGTAATAGTGGAACTCATGCCCTTCAGTCTCCAAAGTGACAACGGGCCCGCCTTTACTGCAAGAGTGATCCAGCTGCTGACCCAAGCCTTAAAACTAAAATGGAGGCTTCACGCTGTCTACCGACCTCAAAGCTGGGGCAAAGTAGAACGAATGAACCGGACTCTAAAGGAGACTCTAGGAAAACTTTGTCAAGAGACTCTCCTACCCTGGCCAGATGTCCTGCCGCTTGCCCACTTCCAAGTTAGGTGCACCCCAAATTCAGCAGGGTACACCCCATACGAAATCCTATATGGAAGGGCAACCCCTATAACCCAAATCCCTACTACCACAGACTTCACCAGCTTAGGGGAGGCCCACCAAGCCTCCTACCTCAAAGCTCTAGGTCAAGAGTTAGAGAGAGTCAGGCAGGCCCACTTTGGGAGAGAAATAGTGCCAACAGGGGGGCCAGCCCACTCCCATAAGCCAGGGCAGTATGTTTGGGTAAAAGACTGGAAAAAAGAGTCTCTCCAACCCAGATGGGTTGGGCCCTACCTAATACTGTTAACTACCCCCCACCGCCTTAAAAGTTTCAGGTATTACCAGAGCCAAGGCCGCCGCTGACCCTGAGGAAACCAACCCGGGACCAGAACAGGGACCAGACCGAATTCCAGCCCTAAAGCTGAGAAGGACCTGCCAAGACGGAGGAGGAGTGGACCGTCCCCGAGCCATCACTGCCTGCCACCATCTCCAGCACTAGAACCCCAACAGGAGCAGAGGATCCCACTTCTGGGTGCAGAGACAGACGAAAGTGCTGTCTAAGCACCCACAGGGGGGAATGTAGAGGAAATCAAGGCTGATACCAAAGATGAAATGCTAATTGCCCTGACTTATGATGTAAATGCTTCTCTTTCACCTCTGTAAACCCTTTTCGCGCCAAATCTATACTACACCTCCCAAGACCCTTACCCCACTTAGCCCAGCATAAAGGGAATGCGGGGCTATTGTTCTGGGCTCAGAATTTGGAGTTTGTCTCCTCTGGGCCCGTGCACGTAAGTAAAGATCATGCTCCTAACCCCTCAGTGTTTGGTCGTTTCATTTTTCCGTAACAGAAGCACGATTTTTGCAATTAAATTTAATTCTAAGTGAAATTCCATAATCTGTAAAATCAGACTTTGACCTCACAGTGATAGACCATGAATGAGCTGAAAATATCTTCCTTTAATAGTTTTTAAGAATCTGAAATGGGAGAAAGGCATAAAGGTTGTGATAATCTTATTGTTTTAAAAACCGTAATTCCATTCAATATGGTGATCTCTAGAATTATTGGTTTCTACTAGTCACATGCGTTTGCCTCACAGTGCAATGTGGGCATTTATGTGAAAATAGATTGTGAGAAAAAGCTAAAGTAACAACAAAAAGCCTATCAGCTTGGGTTATTTCGATGTTTGTCCTGGTTAATATTCAACTTGCTAAAATCCTTTAAGAATCAACCCAGTGCTTGCTGACCAAGCTCTGACCACCTGTGGAGTCACCAGAAGATCCGTCCTCGTAATGCAAATAAAACAGCCTATGCCCTCCAGCATATCATGGAGATTTAGTTATCCCCGGTTTTGGAGAGACCTGTGGCTGAGCGCTGAAACATTACACAGATGGGCTCTTTGAAAATCCACCACATTCTGACTTTTTCAATCTTGCAAACAGATGAAGTGACTTGGTTGGAGAACCCCTGCTGCAAGGATAATGGAGCCTGACTGCATGGGCACAGCTTCCCATGCCTTCCCCTGTGAACCATAGCATTTCATGAGAAGAGCAAATTTATGGAAATAAATTACCATCACTTCCATAGCTCACACTATGTAATGCTACAAAGTGCAATGATTTTGTTTGTTTTAATAACACCTTTAATGAATGCACTAATTTCCAACTGAATGGATGCCATAGTCTTGCCACCATTTGAGTTTCTCAATAATAAGAAGGGGTGCTTTGAGGTTTGCTGAGGCTTCATTGAAAATTAAATATTCACAACTGTTAATTAAAAATGGATTTAAGGAATGAGTAGGTTATGGATTTATCTGCATGAACGCAACCATCTGGGTGAGCACAGTTGCATTTTCAAGCAGAGAAGAAATACAGTTTCTGGTAATCTAATGGGAAGCAGGATGAGAATCAAAGGACAGGAAAGGTTTGATATTCTGAATAGCTATAATCATCACTCACTAATCCAACAATCATTTATAGGGTGATAACTATGTGCAAAGCACTGAATTAAGCCTTAGGGAAATAATAAGAACAATTCTGCTCTTCCTAATATCTCCCCACATAAATTTGCGTGACCTCACTGAAGATTAAGCACTAGATGCTTACACTGTGAAAATTCTCTGTCATACTGATGAAAATAAGAGTCCAAATCCAACAAACAAACAGTTTCACTTAAATTTCTAATAGTTAAAATATTACTGAGCCGAAGAGGGAATTAGAGCAATATCTTTTTAATTAAAAGGAAAATAATGTGAAAAATATGTGATTTGGTAAAAATAAAACCAAACTTCTGAAATTTATGCAGCAGATATTTTTAAAGCAAGTTATATCCATTAATAATGGCCTTTAATTATAAATATATTAGTGTCAATTGTTTAACAAGATAAACCTTGTAGACTACTGTTTTTCCTTTTAATTTCCACAAGTTTATTTTTTTTTAAGATTGTATTTATTTATTTTTAGAAAGAGGGGAAAGGAGGGAGAGAGGGGGAGAAACATCAGTGTGTGATTGTCTCTCAGCCCTACTTGGCACCTGGGCCACAGCCCAGCCATGTGCCCTGACAGGGAATCGAGCCAGCCACCATTTGGTTTGCAGGTCGGCACTCAATCCACTGACCAGAGCTAGGTTATTGTTAATATGTGCTTAATGCATTAAATTTATATTATTTTATAGGGCATGTTCACTGCATTTGTTTTTAACTATAATAAATAAAACAATGGAAAATAAAACTCACAGGGACAGTAGATATGCATATTTATGTTATTTAGTGGAAACACATACCTGGTTTGCACATTTGTCTTACATTATTTATCAATCCATAATTATCACATAAAAATGTTCAGTTGTTAGCTTGCATGAGCAATAAGGAAAAAGTTCCACAAATTATTTAATTGCTTATACTAGTTTTTGCTTCCAGAGCAAACATGTACAAAAAAATAAAAATAAATAAGTGATGGAGGAGAAACATCATTTGTTTATAACTAAAACAAGACAGGCAACACTGTATTTACGAGGAACATCAGATGGACATAATATTTTGGGATTTGTTAATTACATAAGAAGAACAGTAGGGATGCAGTAAAGAATTGGAATAGAGTTGCATTTATTTTTATCAGTTTAAACTGACTTTTTTACTATATTTGCTTGTTTAGGTGTGGTGGGGACGGCTCTTGAGACCAATGACCTGGCATACAATAGGTGAACAATAAATGTCTGTTGAGGTCAAAATACATACTTAGAGAATATTAATTTACTCTCAACCAAAAACATCAACCAATACCAATACATTTTCAGGAAGAACCAGAGAAAAATTTGGTATTCATGCAGAGCAACACATAGAAAGGTTATGCATAGAAATAAAGAAGTAAATCTTTCATTACAATATGTAAAGAAAAAACATGTAAAGAAAAAACATGTAAAACATGTAAATCTTTAATTACAATATGTAAATAAAAAACATGTTTTACATGTAAAAACATGTAAAACATGTAAAAAACACAGTATTATTTCCATATCTATAAAATGTATACAGCAGGGAAAACATAAATGTCTATATTTCTTCGATTTCATAAAGTTATTCTCTTCATCACCACCAAACTTATTTAAATACTATTAGGTGTAGTAAAGTGTTACCCTTAAAGGATATTCTTTCAACAAAAACCAGAGTACTTTTGAGTGTAGGGATTGCTTTAGGAATCTCTAAATGAGCTTAAACAAGAAGAGTTGGGAATCAGCTGTGAGGGTTTTTTAGTACTTAAAAAAAAGTATTCTTTAAATCTTATGTATATTATATGTCCATATGTTAAATATATCATACAACTATACTTTAAACATAATATATATTATATATACCCTCCCACTTTATAAAAGAGGTAGTGGGCACCATCCTCCAGGGATTAGCCAGTTTCTTGGCTTTTGGTTTCATAATCAAATCACTGATAATATTTGACTTCAGATTACAGTTCAGAATTCAGTATATCATTGTGCCCTCTCCTCAATTTACAACTAAACAGAAAATACCTTTGCTAATTAATCTACTGGCCAAGACTTACTACAGTAAATCCTAGGACAAGAAATCGCCAATGGGCCAGGGATGCACAGGCATCAGCTTCAGAGCCTATTGCTAAATGCTAAGTTAAACAGAAAAGAAAACCAAAAACCCCAAGTCTTAAAAGGGTTAAGAAATATTCAGTAGGGAAATATTGTTATCCAAGCATTTTCAGAAGAAAGGTGAGCACTATATGAGATTTGGCTGGTTACCATCAACCCAAGGAGATATAAAATGCCTGGTCAAGAATTATTTATTTGAGTGTACTAATGTTGGAAATACTTCCAATTTTTAAAGGAAGGCTTTGAAAAAATATATCAGGTATGTTTTTATTTAAAATTTTCACAAAGAATCCTTTCTTTGGCTGAAATGATGAAATTTACAGATATAAAAGCTGAAGAATGTTGGTTGGTTTTTAACCTTTGTGCTCCGAGTGAAAAATGCATCCAGTTTTATTTAGATGTTTGTATGTTCCAATAAAATGTATGTGAAACCTCTTTAACAAGCCACAGCTCAGACATTTACATAAATAGAAGGCTGTCTGTGAGATTACAGAATGGAAACTCTCTTTCACAGGTACAGCATCGCTTGAACCTTGAAAAATATATAAAAAAGTAAACTGTTGTAAATGTCGCATCTCAGAATGAAATTCCTTTTCACAGAGCACTTAGAAATGTTTATACTTTGTAAAAATATTGCAGATTGAAACTACAAGTAAATTCTATGAATACCCTGAGAAAACAGTTACTCTCAGAAATCTTTCTGGGAATGCAGTTAACCTTCTTTTCCCCAAAATATTTATATCAAGCTCAAAGTAATACTACCCAGTTTAAACTAAGGAAGCTCATGTCTACTCTCTATTTATACATAGTGAGATTACAGGAAAACTTTTTTTTTAATTTTAGAAGATATTTATGTTCCTCAATCAAATACGTTTTCAATTTTGACTATGTGTTTCTGATTCTAATTGGATTTTAAACAGTAAAAGAAAGCAATGGAAAGAGGTAAAGATGTCTTGAATCCTCATTTTTGCAGGATTTCCTATTTTTAATGTTTTATACTTTCTGTTAAAAAATAGAAATTCAAGTTTTGAATTTATGAAAAGATATAAGGAGAGAAATTTGATAAACCTAGTAACACTTTTTTTTTCTATACAGCATTAATTGGATATGGTCATTTTTTACAAAGGAAGCTGTACAGTATACAGAACGTGGACTTTGAAAGGAGATATGAGATCATTTCCAGTTTTTCCACTTTTATAGCTCTGTGATCATGGAAAAGTTACAGGGAAAATTAGCATCAGTTTCTCACTTATGTAATGTAGATAATAATACTATGCTTGTAGGTCTGTTATGAAAAAACTTGAATAGTATATTTAAAATAACAACTACTATGAAAACAGTGATGGCTTCTGGTCAGTGAGAGCCGTGCTGCCTCAGCAGTTCGTCAGCACCGAAACTCAGCAGCAGGAAGGGCAGCCAGGAACAGAAGTAGCTGCTTCAGCTCTAGTAAACAGGTGCTCATCAAAAAGAATCAATTAATTTTATGGCAATTTATTGTATGGCTTTTAAACACATATTAATCTTTATTTCTGAACAAATTATAAGATTCAGATTACAGCCCTGGCTATGTGGCTCAGCTGGTGCAGCATCGTTCTAGGAATCAAAAGGTTGCCAGTTCGATTCCCTATCAGGGCACATCACTAGGTTGTAGGTATAATCCCCGTTGGAGTGCGTATGGAAGGAACTTGGTTGACGTTTCTCTCTTACATCAATGTTTCTCTCTGCCTTCCTCTCTCTCTAAAATCAACCAATCAATAATCTTTTTTAAAAACATGCCTTCTTTTAAAAAATGATTCAGAATACAATAAACCCAATAGAATAAAAATATGTATATACTGCATATAAAGTGCAAATGAAGCAATTGTTTAGATGAGGAATGATCACAGCTTGATGATATTTGTTGAATCTCATTTTAGAGTTAGAAATGTATAGTTCGGGAGAAAAATCCTTTTATTCACATGCAACTTGTTTTGCATTTCCTATAGGAAATGATCCAATAGTAAGTTTTAAGGGGACACCAGACAAACCAAAAATATTAAGCCTAGTAAGCATCTTGTTTTTAAAATTCTAATTTATTATTGAAATAGCTAAATAACAAGAGGGCATATAAATCATATGTATGCCATTTAAAAGTGAATAAGAATACTCCCATTGTGGATGAGATTACATAGACTCATTTTTTTCTTGCTCCTCTCAAATACAAAACCTGGAGATGGTATGACACTCAACCAGAAAGACTAGGACAGGCGGTAAGAAGACAGCAAGGTGGTTTGGAATACAATCCAACAGAAGGCTTCCCAACCCAACACTTTCCGGAGTCAGGGGACTCAGTAAAAAGGAGCAGTTTAGGTAGGCTCCTTCTCCTTCTAGACTGAGTGAACATGTCTCTGGCAACATCAGGAAGGCCCAAAAACTCTAGCAAGAGGTGTCCATTGAGAACCGCATTAAAGATTAGCAGCCAGGGGAAGTTCTCTCCTTTCCCATCAAGACATCAAGGAGAGTGGCAGATCTGGCAAGAGAGATCCAGCTACAGAGTGCAGCTTTGTCCCAGGAACCTCTTTGTCCCTGTGAGTCCAAGACACTTTCCTCACCCAGTACAAGTGAATAGAACTGGCAAGTAGGATGCAGCCAAAGCAAGTGGCCTGGTCCTGGAAATTATTGTCTCTGCATGAGCTGAGATGCTCCTCCTTATGAAACATTCGAGAAGCTGGGATCTGGGATCCTGCCACAGGTGTCCCCCACCAAGAGACACTGAGTAGCCTGGTCCCCCTTTGTCTCCCTCATATAACTTCAGCAGGAACCAGTGCAAGACCCAGCAGCAATAAATAAAACAAAATAACACCATAAAGGATCTGAAATTACATTGTCATTGGAACCTCAGCCTGCAAAAGTCCGCAAAGATCACATCACAAACCTAAAGAGAGTGAATGCCTACTAAAATACAAGACTTAAATAAGACACAGAGTCTCCCAACGTAACAGACAAAATGTAAAGGATACTGTAGAATATCCATTGTACCAAAAGCAAGACAATCACAACTTGAGATTAAAAATAAATTTCAACAGATGCCAACACTGAGATGAATGAGATGTTAGAATTCTCTGAAAAGGAATTTAAAACAGCCATCATAGCTCTGGTAACAGCAATCACAGATGACAGCAGGCACCATCAGACTCCAACGGGCTCTCAGGACTTCTCTACGACCAACAGCAGTGGAAAGGTAGCCCTCGCTCAGATGGTACAAAGGCAGCAAGTTACTGCAAGTGATTAAGATACTTGAAGGCTCCTCCCAAAGGCTCCAGCAGCTTTGGTAGCACTGGCTATGAAAACAGTGATGGCTTCTGGTGAGAGCAAGGCTGCCTTAGCAATTCATTGGCAACTAAACTCAGCAGCAGAAAGGGCAGCCAGGAAATGAAGTAGCTGCTTTAGCTCCAGTAATATCGCCTTCTTCTCCCCTTTTGCTCCCCCAGCTCTTGGAATACTGTTGTAGCAAACTTCTGTATTAAATAAATCCTTAATTTGAAGCATCTAGTGTGGTTTCTGTTTTCTTGGACTGGGCAATGACTGATAAAATGATTAGCAGGCTTAATCTAATGCAGTAAAGAATAGACTTATTTTTTTCAAGGGCACAAAGAACATTTATAAAAATTGATCAGAGTCTGTGCCCAAAAGTATGGTTCATCAAGGTTAAGAGGATTATTTGAATACAGGTCATATTTTCTGATCACACAAAGATTCAGAAATCGCTAAAACACATATCAAAATTTCATAGATTTAGAAATTAAGACATGTGAATCAATTTATATTAAAAATTAGAAAAAATTAATCATCTGATAACAAAACACTTTTAACCCACCTTGTCTTTGGTGTATGGCAGTGCAGCTCTGATGTGAATAGGTGTAGATTTCTTTGTTATATACTACGTGCTTCACATCGGGGTTCCTACATCTGAAGATTTTAGCCTTTCATCTATTCAGAAAAGGTCTCAGTCATTTTCTCCTTAAACAATGGTGTTTTTTTTTCATCTCTTTATCTGTTATATTTGGGATAATTTCTTTACATGATTTTTCAGATTACTAATTCTTCTTTCAGCTCTATCCTATCTGCCACTAAATTTGACTACTTTAAAATTTCTCTCATTTTATTTTTTCTCTCTGGCAGTGCTGTTTGGTTCTGTTAAAAATCTGCCTGACTATGCTTTACAGATTTTTATTCCTTTTAAAATGTTCAAGTTTTATATTCTTAAATTCCTGAAACATAGTTATTTAATATTTTAGATTTGATTATGTTATAGATACTAAAGTGTTTGCCGACCTGTTTCTGCGGTCTGTTGTTCTGCTGGTTTTTCCTCATGGTGTTTTCTTTCCTTCTGAATGTGCTCATTTTACTAAGGATTATATTTGTATAATTTATTTGAGGTCTGGAAGACATTGAAACCTTCCAGAGAGGTTTTGTGCTTGTGTGTCTTCCAGGCCTCCTGGATAAATACAAAACCAGGGTTACTTTAAACTGAATCATTGGTCGTGGTTTTCAGACCACAGTGGCATTAATTCAGCCTGCAAGTCTAAGTAAAAGCTTGCTTACGGGTGTAAATTCTCAGGTGTCATCCCAATCCCCAGATCAACATCAAGGTTAAAATAGAGAATTTTTCCTTGAAGTCCATTCAGGGCGGATGGGTTAGGAGACTGCCTTATTCTCATTTTTTTACAACTTTTTGAAGGTATAGGCTTTTGACCTCCCAGATTTCTGAAAAAAAGAAACTGATTAGCAGGGATTTTGCTGAATGTACTCCAAACCTTGTGAGGTCCTGAAAACATGAATATGTTCACCTGGCTTCTTGAATTCCCTTGGATAAAACCAGTTTCAGGGCTCTGCTCACCCGTTTGTGGTCCCACATTTATTCATTTATTCACTCCCTCACTTGTCTATTTCTTAATCACGTGCCATCTCATTATCCCTTTTAAAGTGATGCTTTATATGGGTTTCCAGCATTTTTAGATAATTCCAGTATCTAAAGCTTTCTGCTTAGAACCTAACCTATTATTGGATATTGAAGTCTCTATCTTTTCACAGGTGAAAAAGAAGACATCTTCGTTTTGAATCGCAATGGCATTTTATTCTTTAGATGTTATTAAAGTGAAAAAGTGTATACTACAGCTAGGTCACAGAGGTTAAAAGGAGTGGAGTTAGATATAGATATAAATATAGATATAGATATAGATATAGATATAGATACCGATAAATATAGATGATACAGGTATAGATATATATACCTCTATATAGAGATATCTCTCTATATATATCTATAGAGATTTAATATCCTACTTTCCGTAGAGCTAGTCTTGCAGACTACATTAAGAGTATATTGATTATTTTTGCTGTTGTGATTTCCTTGTTTATTAGTTATATATAATTTTAAGCAAAAGTGTAATGTGTGGAAGATTTCAATGTAATCCTAATGGTATAATCAGGAATAATGTGATTGAATCTATAGCAGTTAAGAATGACTTCCTTTAATGTCACCTGTTACACCTAACCAATATCCAAATCCTTTGTACTATATTTCAAATTATATTTCAGCACTTTTTTCCATCACAGCTGATATTCACATCCCAAGTACCAATCACCTCTCTCCCAAATGATATAATATGAGTACCTCTGGACTTTTTGTTTCCACATGCTCTAATTAATTTCCCTACATAGAGCAAATGATTCTAATGTCATAAGTTGACATTTTTAGTTAAATATTTCAGGAAAGGATATATATTTCTTATGTACTATTTTCCCTGAAACTAATAAAAAAATAATAACAGAAATAAAAGAAAGATAAAAGCCACATGAAAGCAGCAGAAATTCAAAAGACATGGCAGAAAATAATTTAGTATAGAAGATAGCATGAGCAAAATTAATTTTTCAGCAGAAAGTGATAGCTATAAAAATTATATAGAAATATATAATTGTATTTTTAGAAAAAACCTGAAAATTAGAATTGACTTATATTCTCTACCAAAATAGAAGGAGAAAACTTTAAAAAAATAAATAATACTTGAATCTGCAAATCGAATGGTACAGTATGAAATAGGAAAAATTAATACAAGGCAGTTAATACTAAGTCATGTCCTTAAAAGAACTGAACTTCAAGACAAAGAATATTTTTCTTGGTGATCCAAACATTAAAAAAGGTATAAACAAGGAGAATCAATAAACTCGGCCTCAGGCTACTCTACAGCAATATTAAATAGTAGAGAGTAATAAACAAGTAATAGAAAGTCCTAGGGAAAAGCATGTATGAGTCAAAATGTTTTTATATAAAGGCAAAAGAGATATGTTTTCAAATGTATAAAAACTCAGAAATGTTAATAGCCATAATCTGTGATGGTAACAAAGCTGGAAGAAGACTTTTTGGTGTTGCAGTTTAACCAACTAAAAGATCAATAGAGAGCTATGACAAAAACAAAAAAACAAAAAACCGGTGGCCAGCATCAGGTTCAATATAGAACTAAGTAAGATTAACTAACTGGTATAGTAATTCCTAAGAGAATGCTAATGTTATAAAATGCTATAAAGTTGGACATGTATCACACATGTGAATATTTCATGAGATGTGTAGGTAGAAAATGAAAGGAAGTTAAGGACTTTAAGTGTTTTTCACTTACAAATACTTTATAATACTTTATAACGTTCATTATTTTTACCTTTCACCCATGAATTGTGTGTTTTTGTTGGTTATTTTCTGTTAGTTTTTAATTTTATTGTTACATGAATAATATATAATGTAAACACAAAATTTATTGTATAAAATAACATTATGATAGTGTTAGATTTACATAACTACAATAGTATTGTATACATTACATAATAATATAATAGTATTTATTAATAGTATTATAATATTATCAAATTATTATAATATGAACAATGCTACCAAAAAATCAAGAGGTTAGAGGTGAGAGAAGGTTAAACCCTTTCATTGGTTTTCAACTGTAGATATTTATAGTTTTATCTTTTCAACTTTATTGAGGTATAATTGACAAATGTAATTGTATGATATTTAAAGTATACAATTTGATGGCCTGATAAATGTACACATTGTGAAGGGGTTCACTCCCAGTGAGTTAATTAATAAACCCTTCCCTTCACATGTATACTTCTTTTTTTTTCCCCAAGGGGGTGTTAAGAATCTTTAAATTTTATTCTTTTAGCAAGTTTCAATTATACAATACAGAATTATTATCAGCTATACTCAGCATGTTCCACATGACATGCTTAGACCTCATTTCTCTTATAACAGAAAATTTGCACTTTTTACCAACTTCTTCCCTGTGTCCACACATCTTCAATCCAAACCCCTGGCAGTGACTTTTCTACTCTGTTGATGTATGACATTTGTTTTCTTTAGATTCCACATTTACAAGTAATACCATGGAGCATTTATCTTTCTTTGGTATATTTCATTAAGCATACTGCCCTCTGGGTCATGATGATAGGATTTCACCTTTCTTAAAGGTGAATTAAATATTTCATTACATCTATATCATTTATTTGTTGAAAAACAGATTATTTCCATAAAATGAATCTATAACATATGGATTTATTTTAAATAATGCTGCAATGAATATGAGGGTACAGATATCTGTATAAGATAATGATTATTTTCTTTTGAATATATACCCAGAAGTGAAATTTCTAGGTTATATGGAAGTTTTATTTTTAATTACTTGAGGAAATTCCATACTGTTTTCCATAGTGGCTACACCAATTTAAATTCCCACCAAACAGCATACAAGGCTTCCCTTATCTCTTACATCCTCACTACTAGATTTCTATCGTTCATCTTTTGAAAACAAATATCCTAACTGGTGCAGTCATCTCATTGCAGTTTTGATTTGCATTTCCCTGATGATTAGTGATATTAAGCAGCCTTGAACAGCCTTTCATATAACTGTTGGCTATTCCAATGTTCTTTCTAAAGTAACTGTTGAGGTTCTTATTTTTTATTTTTTTAATTTTATATATGGTTATTGTTGTTGTTTTATTATTTGCTTGCTATTAAGTTGTACGGGTTCCTTGCATATTTTGGATTTTAACCCTTAATCAATTATGTGGTTTGCAACTATGTTTTCCCATTTCATAGGTTGCCTTTTAATTGTATTGCTAGTTTTGTTTGAAGAAATATTTTAGTTTGATGTAGTCTCTCTCTCTCTCTTTTTTTTTTCTTTAACTTTGGTTGCCTTTGCTTTTGATATCAAATTTTTAAAAAATTGTTGTCAAGACAACTGTCAAAAAGACTATGCTATTTTTCTCTAGGAATTTTATAATTTCAGGTTTTATGTTCAAGTCTTTAATCCATTTTGAGTTGATTTTTGTGTATTGTGTAAGATAGAGATCCAGTTTCATTGTTCTGCATGTAGTTACTCGGTTATCCCAACACTATTTATCAGAGACTATCCTTACCCCATTGTATATTCTTAGCTACTTGTCCTAAATTATTTGACTCTATATATGTGGATTTATTTATAGGTTCTCTATTCCCTTTTATTAATCTATGTCTCCCTATTTATACCAATACCAAACTGTTATGATTACTATAGGTTTATGATAATTTTTAAAATCTTCTTTCTCAAGACTCCTTTGGCTATCTGGGATATTTTGTGGTTCCATGTAATATTTGTGTGAAAATTCTATGGAATACTAATAGGAACTGCATTTGCTCTGTAGATTGTTTTGGGTAGTATGAATATTTTAACAATATTAATTCTTCCAGTCTTTGAACATTGACATTTTTCCATTCATTTGCTTCATAATAAATTTTTTCATCAATGTCTTATAGTTTTTTAATCTATAGATTTTTCACCTCTTTGGTTAAATTTATTCCTGTTTATTTATTCTTTGGATACAATTGTGAATGAAGTTGTTTTCTAAATCTCTCTTTCTGATCACCATTAGTGTATCAAAACACAACTGATTATTGTATATTGATTTTGTGTACTGCAACCTGACTGAGTTCATTAATTTGTTTCAATAGTTATTTGATACAGTCTTTAGGACAGCGATTTTCAACTGATGTGCCCGAAGAATTTCTAAAACATGCAATACCTAACTATTTAGTCAGGAGCACAGACCTCTTTTACCCTCAGATTGTCAAATAAAAAAATGACAACAGCCAACACAATAAATAAATCAGAATTCTATCTAATTTTTATCAGATCAGCAAAATATATATATATTTTGGTTTGCCACAAAATTTTAATAATTAGCTTATGTGTACCATGAGAAGAAAAATGTTGAAAATCACTTTAGAGTATTCAGTATATAATATTATATCACCTGCACATAATAACAGTCTTACTCCTTCATTTTCTGTTTGGATGCCTTATACTTATTTTTCTTGTCTATTGCTCTTGTTAGAACTTCCAGTACTAGATTAAATAAAAATGGCAAGAGTGAGGGGAATCCTTGTTTTGTTTCTGAACTTAGAGGAAAATTGTTCAGCTTTTCACTGTTATGCAGTTGTTATATGTGGCCTTTATTGGGTTAAGGTACATTCCCCCTTTATCCACCTCGTTGAAAACTTTTTTTCTCCATAAAAGAATGTTGAATTTCTAAATATTTTTTGCTTCTACTGAACTGATCATACTTTTCATTCTTCATTTGGTTATTGGGGGCTAACACAGTTATTGATTTGCAGGTATTGAACCACTCTTGCATCCCTTGAATAAACCCCACTTGATCATAAGTAATGACTTTTTTAACATGCTGTGCTGTTGGGTTCTGTTTACTAATATCTCGCTGAGAATTTTGTATCTATGTTCATCAGGAATACTAGGGGGTGTGTGTGTGTGTGTGTGTGTGTTTTGTAGTGTCCTTGGTATCAGAATTATACTGGCTGTGCGAAATAAGTTTAAAAGGGTTTCTCCCTCCTCTGTTTGTTCAGCATTTTTTGAAAAGTTTGAGAAGGATTGGCATTAATATATCTTTAAAATTTCACCGATGGAACCATCTGGCCCTGGGGTTTCTTTGTTGGGATGTTTTTGATTACAGATTCATCTTTTTACAAGTAATTGGTCTTTCAGATTATTTATTTATTCATGATTAAGTTTTGGTATCTTGGTGTGTCTCTAGAAATTTATCCATTTCTTTGGCTGTTTCCAATTTTTTCGTGCAAAATATTTTTTAGTTGATAGTAGTTTCTTATGATCATTTGTATTTCTATAGTAGCAGCTGTAACATCTCATCTTCCATTCCTATTTTATTTTATTTTATTTTATTTGAATAAGTAAAAAAGTTTTTAAATATAAAAGAGTCTTCTCTCTTTTTCTCTTGGAAGGTCTAACCAAAAGCTTGTCTATTTTGTTTATCTTTTTAAAATGATACCTAGATTTAATTGCTCTTGTCTCTTGTCTTTTTAGTCTTTATTCTATTTCCTTTCTGATAGTTATTATTTTTCCTTCTAATAACTTGCACTTAGTTTGTCTTCCTTTTTCAAGTTCTTTGAGAAGTAAAGTTTGGTTGATTATTTGTTTTTTGTTTTCTTTAATGTAGGCATTTATCACGGTTAACTTTTTGCTTAGCCCTGCCTTTGCTGTGTTCCATAGGTTTTGGTATGTCGTATTTACATTTTTGTTTGTCTTAAGATATGTTTATTAATTTATTTGCTTTTTCTTTATAGGGAGAGAAAAATCAACGTGAGAGAGAGACATCCATCAGTTGCCTCTCGCACACGCCCCGACCAGGACCAGCCTCACAACCCAGGCATGTGCCCTGACCAGGGGCCAAACCTGCTGCCTTTCCATTCACAGGACGACACTCCAGTGCACTGAGACACATCAGCCAGAGCTGTCTGAAGATATTTGTTAAATTATCTTTTGATTTGTTCTTTGACCCATTGGTTGTTCAGGAGCATATGGTTTAATATCTATAGTTGAATTTTTCAGTTTCTTCCTTTAACTGATTTCTAGTGCCATAAGTTTGTAGTTGGAAAAAATGTTTGATATATCTTCAGTCTCTTTATCTTTATTAAGACTTGTTCTGTGGCCTCACATATGATTTATTTTTCTGTAGAATGTTTCATGTGTACACTAGAAAAATAAATATTGTGCTGTCAATGGATAGAATGTTCTGTATGTGTGTGTTAGGTTCCTCCCTATGTTAACATATAGTTTAAGTCAAATGTTTACTTATTTTCTGACTGGATGATCTATTCATTATTGAAAGTGAGATATTAAAGTCCTCTGCCTTTATTGTAGTGTTGTCTATTTCTTTCTGCAGACCTACCTGTTCATATTTGCTTTATATATATATAAATATATATATATGCTCCTATGTTGAGTGCATAAACATTTTCCAGTTCTACACCCTGTTGATGAATTTAACCTTTTATCATTATAAAATGAACATCTTTGCCTTTTGTTACAGTATTCAGCTTCAAGTCTATGTTGTATAATTATGTATACTGACCCTGCTTTCTTTTGGTTTATGATAAAAGTATGTCTTAGTATTTTCTACTCATTTTGAGGTGGTAATTATGTGGATATTCAGGTCACTCATCTAGTTTCTGTATCTGTTTCAGGAGAAGTTGCTCCATGTATAGCTACAGATTTGGTGCATCTGTGGAAGTAGGCAAGCTTAACACATTCTTATATCATCATCTTGGTTAACTCCTTCTAGACACTTAAAATTAATTATTATTTTATATTAAATCCAAAAATTACTTATGATTTTTTATCATTGTTGCCATTGTTGATATCCTCAGTGCTGTTTGGGCATCTTTTCATTTTTTATATTCAATTTTACTGTATTTTATTTTTTATATCTTTATTTATTTTTAATTCTCACCCAAGGACATGCTTATTATAGGTTTCTAGTTTTAGCCACTATAAACAACACCACCTTAGATATACTAAATACTTAGACACTTACATGCCATTACCTGTGTTCAAAATGCAGCAATGACATAGAAGCCAGCCCAATCAGGTGAGGGACCAAACTCAGAAACATAAGCCACTATACACTGCAAGTTTGTACAGACAGTTACTGGCTAAATGAGGCCCTCAATATTGCTATATATCTATATCTATATATATATTAGATAACTAGTTAGCTAGTTAGCTAAATATCTTCTTAGAGACCTACATATCATTTTTTATTATATTTTCCTCTTCTTTACAATTTTCATGTTTCTTTTATGGTATTTACATTGGTGCTGTTATTGTTATAAGTGAGAAACAAGACTCTCAGAATTATTGCATAACCTCAAATACCTATCTTTCATTTTCACCAGTGAATGAGATCTTGCCTATTATAGGATTCAGTAGACAACAGCCCTTTTTGCTTTTATTACTTGACATATTGTTATTTCATATTGTTTTAGTTCTAGTCTTCCATGAAAAGCCTGATGATGACCTGTTTTTATTTTATTTTTTTCCTTTGAGGATATTTTATTAATTCTGCTTGAAAATTTTTTAGTTTTTTTTTTTTAATTCATTTTCAGTGTCAGAAAATTTACCAAGATTTATGTAGGTTTTTTTTTTTAATCTATATAACCTGGTGCAAAATCACAGCTGTTTATTTCAAGGTAATTTCACCTTCTTATTTGTTTCAGTAATGCTGCCTTTCCATAATTCTTACCCCCTGCCCCAGAACTAATATTTTCATTTACTTTCTATTCTCATTATAATTTTCATCTCATTTTTAAAATTGTTTGCTCTGTGCTTTGAGATGGTTTGACACTTGATCTTCCAGGCCTCTAATAAATACTAACCAACTTTATTTTGAGTCTTCTAATAAATTACTCTGCTGGGCTGCATTGTTGTTGGCAACTATTTATTCTTCATTGGAGGTGGATGATACATTTCTATCCCAAAGAATTTGGTTTTGTCGATGTGACGTGTTTGCCTAATAAATATGAATTCATGTAACCAAAGCTGTGCTTGAACCTAGATTGTAAAAAGAATGGCCTCCCTTTACCAGCGCCCTTGCTGTCCCTGCTGCTATGAGAAGAGCTTTTTTCAGATCAGCACTTCTCCTTATGCTTGAGGTGCAAGATGAAGAGACAGGTGGAGCGCAGCTGCAGCAACCCTGCAGAGGTCTTCCTGCTAGATGAACCAGAAATAAACTTTCATGACTCATAAGTCAAAGAGATTTCTGAGTTTTGTAACCATATGCTTGATCACTAAATTTTTCTCTTCTAAATGTATATGGTTGCAGGTAATAAGTAAAGGCTTTGCCACTGCATGCCTTGGCCCCTTTACTGCTGGAAGTATAGCCAGCAATACCTTTATTCTAAACAAAGCAGAGAATCAATTTCATGAAAATTCAGACGTAATTTGGAGAAACGCTCAGTTTTAGATTTAGTTCCTCTGGAACCATTTTCAGTACAAAATTTGGTATTGAGGTTTACTCAGAAAAGTAAAAACATTAAAAGTGATATCTACAAAAATGTATTGCAGAGATTTGACTTTATGAAATTGTGCGAGTCGGTTGAAGGGTCTGTCTGTCTGAAGCTGTTGCTCAGCCTGCGGCCCGCTGTCAGCAGGGCAGACAGTCCGGAAGGGAAGGTGGATGAGAAGTGGAGGGTGAGGATTAACTAGGGGTAGGCTGGGAACCTCGAGGTTAGGCTGGAATGCAACAAGGACGAGCTGGAACTCATATTGGTCTTTAACAACCTCTAAGAATCTACGTCTGATGACAGTTGGAAAGGTAGGAGAAGAGAGTATCTTTCCTAATAAGTAAACCGGTGGGTGGTGCAGGAATCTGAGAGGCTGCAGGAGGGAGTCCAACAGGATCTGGAAGTGCTGTAGCCTTGGCTGTTGTAATGTTTCAACACAGAGAGTCAAGGGATAAGTGACATAGTGCCCTGGAGAGAACATGGCTGTTTTTCACTTCTGTCTTCTAAATCTCACGCCAAGTATCCCTTGCCCGTGGTTCACACTAATCTGGATGTATGCAGAGAAGAGAATGCTAGAAATGTAGTTTCAGCTCAGCTAAAAGCAGAAAACAATAGGCTATACGAAAACTCCTCAACTGATATTTGGTAAAGGAATAAATGCTTGCACAAATTAACAACTAAATTAATTATGTTTAGTATTTAAATGCACTGAATTTCAGATCTCTCAATTATTAGGGCTTTTTGTTTCTGAGGGAATTTAACATTTGTTTTGTTGGAAAAATATATTTATTTCCATTCTGTTGGTCTGTTAGCATCAAATCTCTCACCTTATACTTTCTGTACAGCATATCTCAGCCCACCCGATAGAACTTATATTTGCATCAGTCTCAATTCATTTATCTATGTCAAGGAAACAGCACTGCCCTAGATTAACCAAGCATCACATTCTTGATGTTTTGATTATTCTAAATGTCTATCTCAACATGCAAGAGTAATCAAATAGCATTTATAGAAAGGGTTCAGGAGAGATAAAAGATAATAAAAGCTGCATCTTGTTTAATGGAGCATGTGATGTTAACTTCTTTAGATAATGAAAAAGAGGAGGCAAGGAGAGATAAGGAAAATAAAGATTAGCTGCTTTCCCTCACCCCAAACCTCATCCTAATACATTTATAATAAGCCGCCACCTAGAAGAGTAAAGATAAATATTCAAAAATTAAAAGATGACTGATAGCTCTTTATTATTATTAAGTGATTTTCCAGCATTGGCTAATTTGGATATAGAAGGTTATTTTATTAAGAGTAATTACAAATGTAATTCACACTGAATTGCTCAGTGCAAGAATATAGCAGCACCCATGTGTCAGGAATTCCCTTATACCAGTGGTTCTCAAATTAGCATGGGGAAGCATCACCAGGAGGGCTTGTTAAAGCATAGATTACTGGGCCCACTTCCAGACTATCTGGTTCAGTGGGTCTGGGGTGAGACCAAGACTTTGTGGAAGTTCCCAGATAATATTGATACTGCTTGCCTGAGGACTGCACTTTGAGAAACACAGATAGAATAAAGCCACCTAAAGAGAGTGGAGAATCTGTACCTTGTTTGTCAGGATCACATAAAGGCATGTAGTGCAGATACCTACAATTAACTCCACAATTAAAGTGCTTATTACCACAAATGGCTAAACACTAAGCCATGTGTCAAACCTTAAGGTAAAGCATCTACTGTATGTCTTGTTATCCAGCCAATACAGAGAGTTGTACCAGGCATTTAAAATGCTGGTTAAGTAGACAGTTACTACATCTAATCAACATAGTAGTGGGGCTTGCCAAAAACCTATAAAACTAATGGATTTGCAAGAAAATTACATCATCTTCAAATCAATGCTGGTAACACAGGTGGCATTTATAAAAAGTATGGAAATTGACACGAACACCGCTCATCTACACAGCCTGCCAATGAGTATTCCAGCTTTGTTAAGGAAAGATCTGCTCCCTTCCAAGAATTATATTTAAATACCCTAACTTAAATCATGTTGAAATGGTGCAACAGAAAGGACCAGCGGCTGTTCTAAAATATGTCAATTGATGGGTCGAGCATATTTGGGTCTAAGTGTATAATAGGCCTGTCCATATCCAGGAACTGGCAAACGGTCTTTAAAATTCATGATTTCTTTTCCTATTTGAAAAGTGAAAGCATTACCCCTCTAACTCAAACGCCCTTGCTCCATCGCGGAAGAGGCCCACAGAAGCTGCAGCGAGCAATGTAATGAGAAAGCTGAGGACGCCGGCCTGCGACTGCACGCGTCACCTCTGCTCTGGGGGCCTGCAGTACTGAGCAGATGGAATTAAAATTCTGATGAGTGATATAAAAGGTTTGCAAGGGAGGAAATTGGTGGGTGGCCACATTGTCGGCCTTAATCCCCTTCACTTTGCACTACCCAGCTTGTTGTTAGAATCAATCCATGAGGAATCATTTTCACCTTGAAAACTGCAGATGTTCATGTGAAGCTTAGAAATAAAGCTCTCCGGAAAATGCCTTTCTGGATAATCCTACAGAAGCAGGCATTGCGTGTTGAAAGCGTACATGTACACACACACATGCATGCTTGCACACCACCATCATAAAACAGCTAGCATATTTCCTAGGAAGAGATTGTGCGCTACAAATTTAATCAGCTGCAAATCCACTCAAGCATAGAAATAGCTTTTATTCTACTGACTGAGCTGCATAAATGTTCCACCAGCGCCACTAGACATTGACATAAAATATTTGTAACACTTAGGTTTAGAAGTACCTATACTGTCCCCGTGATCATTTTTTACCTTTTTTTTAAGGAAAAAATAGTAATTAGAGAGAGAAAATCAGAAGCATGAGGTACACAATGGAAAGACCAAAGGGGTAGCAGTCAGTTGGCTTATAAATTTTGGTACCTTACATAGATTATTTTGTACCTCAGGACTAGAAACATGAAGAGGACATGTGAACAATACCCATAATAAAGACCCTCATGTACATGAGAGTTCTCCAATGAATTGTTTTAGAATGGAAGTTCTAACAAAGGATATCTATAAATCTACTTAGCTACAACATATTTTTTTTTTAAAGCACTGTATTAGCTCAGGCTGCCATAACAAAATATAGCAGATCCTCAGATAACACTTTTTTCCCAAGGTTGTTTTGTTATAACATTGATGAAATGCTATAGGAACTTAACTCTTGTTCATATTAATTAACCTGTGGTAAAATTAGTTTTGTTATATATTATTGTGCTTGAAGTCACAGAACCCATTGATGACACAGGTGAGGACTTAGTGTACGGTAGGCTGGATGTTAAAAATCCAGATAAAAAACAGAAATTTATTTTCTCAATCTGGGAGGCTAGAAGTCCCAAGCAAAAGTCCAGCGGGGTCAGTTTCTGGTGAAACTTCTCTTCCTGGCTTGCACACGGCTGCCTTCCAATGCGTCTGCACGTGATGTTTCCTTAGCACACACACGAAAGGAGATGGAGTGAGCTCTCCGGTGTCTCTTCTTAAGAGGACTCTAATCCTATCGGATCAGGACCCCACAGTTATAATCTCATTTCACTTTAATTACTTTCTTATTCGAAATGCAACCACGTAGGGGGTTAGGGTTTCAACATATGAACTTTGGTGGATACATGCATTCAGTTCATAATAAGCGTATGTCCATTAGGAAGTAATTTATGCAGCATTCTCCTAATGTAATTACTCAAAGACAAGGGAAAAAAACTGGATTTCAAACACATCATATTCTCAGCATTGTCTTTGTTTACTATGCTTCTGAGGTTGTCATTTGAAACTGAATGAAGAACTGAGGCTTTGAGGAGGCGTTGCTTCCATGTTTGACTGCATTAATTAGTCCTCAAATGGGCCCAGGGAGGGACATTTACATTATCTCATTGTTGTCATGGAGGAGGACAGTCACATTCCTTTCAGTTATACTACCTCATAAACTGCAAACAAATGAATAAAAGTATTTCACAGACTTCTCTTTGAGTATCACCTAAGCTAGAAATACTACCTTTTTCTAAATGATATACGCATATTATTTGACAGAGAAATACAAAATACATTTGTTGACTTACTTTCTAGTCCAGCTTTCTTCTTATCGTGTTATCTATGAATGTAGATGATGTCATTGTACAAAAAAAAAAAATCAAATGATTGACATTATTTTCTTATTTCAAACACAAAGTAAACACCCTGCAGCAGATCCATTCCCCTCTCTGACTCTGAGGTCACCTCTTGGTCACTGGTTCCTTAAGTCCACACATTTGATTTTCCCATTTACTCCCATGATTCACTTCCCCAACCTCACAATTAATCAATTTCCACATGCACAAAACCATAAGCATTGCAATGGTCAAAAGTATCCATTTTTCTAACCTGAGTTTGGTCTCACTTGGCCCCACTGTGGTCTGAGAGGGAAAAGGCAGTCATGAAGTACTTACTCCAGGGCCACTGCCTAAGCCCAGCAGGCTGTGCATTGCAATCTTGGGCCACATTGTCCCGATACGCTGGTGATGTCAATGGTGCCCTCTTGAGCAGCACCTGGTCAATACGGTAAGCTTATGAGATGAACATGTAAAAACATATGTGAGAAAAGACAGAATAAAACACTTTACTGAAAGCATATCAAGAACCTAGTTTGCTAAATTATTATATTCTCTTGTTTCCATTTATTGATAGAGTTTTATGTTTAATATTACTGTGAATATTTGACTGAACCAATACAACTTTCACTATTTACCACCCTAGGGATACTATTTCAGCATATGTGTATGTACATATTCTCTGTTGCAATTAAAATGAGTAAAGTAGTGTGAGGTACAGATGGAGAACTTTGAACAGGTGACATAAAGCATATATAACATCAAGCGTATGACCAAGCTAACATTTTTATGGTTGTGAGTGTGTCAACACAAAGCAGAGTGAAGACAAAAAGACAGAGTGATAATAGTTTTCATCAGCGATAATCA
The DNA here is from genome assembly GCA_004026545.1 of Mormoops blainvillei. NCBI lineage: Eukaryota > Metazoa > Chordata > Mammalia > Chiroptera > Mormoopidae > Mormoops > Mormoops blainvillei. The sequence goes on from PVJD01002344.1 coordinate 158,024, forward strand.
CACAAGTCAAGTAGAGGCACAGATGGAAAACATTCCAATTGCAAAATGTTAACAGGCGGTAGCGAGCAGATAAAGAACAATTAGTTTGAGCACTGAGCTATTTACGATTTAAGTTGCCTTGAATCTTGAATTTTCTTTACCACCATGTGGCTATGGTTACTTCGTGAATGAGTTTTGGCCTGAGGTATCCTAATAGCAGGCCTTCAATTTGATGGGGAAAAAAATGACCTTTTTTGTAAAAAAAAAAAATAATAATAATAATGTGTAGCTATCAATATAAGTGAGATAAGACCTTTTGTTATCCTTTTATTCTTTGTAATATTCTTTTTCTCCACCCCATTTTAGTACAATGGCTATGAATCTATTATCTCAGCCAAAGGTGACAATCAATGGGCCAGTGTGATGTGCAAAACAAAAAGTTTCAGTTTTAATACACTAGGTTTTAAGCTTCTTAAGAGCAGGGACCAGTCAATTTATTTGTATTCCTAGTATCTAGCATACTGTTTCTCAAATTCTAGAAAAGAAATGCTTTTTTAAAAATACTGTTTTTAACCTTGTTCTTTTTTTTTTAAAGATTTTATTTTTTTATTTTTATAGAGAGGGGAAGGAAGGAAGAAAGAGAGGGAGAGAAACATCGATGTGTGGTTGCCTCTCTCATGCCCCCAACGGGGGACCTGGCCCACAATCCAGAAATGTGCCCAGAATGGGAATTAAACCAGTGACCCTTTGGTTCACAGGCTGACACTTCATCCACTGAGCCACACTAGCCAGGCCAAGAAATGCTTTTTTGAATGAATAAATAAATGTATAACATTTATATGATTGACCGATATTCAAATAAAGAGATCATCATTAAATATACATACCAATAGAATCGTTCTACATTTAATTTTTCTTCTGTGATTTAGAATAAAGTAGGATGTTATTTCTTGTTCTAAATCAATACGCAGTATAAATAATGGTAAATAACAACAATCGCATTTGGATTATTTTAGCTTTTGGCTATTTGGAGTCTTTGATGGGTCCTGTAAAATTTGTTATCTTTTGATTCTTTTAAAAAGCAATTGAAAGCTTTTAAATTTATCTCTTTCCTGGAAAATGGCTTAGAATGCCTTTCTTTGTGCTTTAACATGGTCTGGGCTTTGAGGAATAGCAGTAATTAATAAAGATAGAGCACACTAGGCAACTTTTTCCACAAAAGCCATTAAACATATATCACTCCTGATTGCTTTTTGGGCCCCACACAAACTCTTCTCTCACCAAAAGAGTTATCAATCTCATATCCACCTTGAGAATCTACCAAATTCAGATTAATATATATTTGGTCAATTTAAGCTATGTTTATAGAACGGCAAGAAGTGCAGGTTAAAAAGGAAGCTAGCCCACAGGGAGGCTCTCTCAAGCTGCAGACCCCCTGTTTCTGCACCACTCTCCATGGTCTGTCTACCTAAATAACTCAACAGTAACTGCACATGTTTGGTAGGTCCTTTCACTGCTGAGACTTTCACTCAAGAAAAGAGCAGAGGGATTCCTTTAAAGTGGACTTTATAATAAGGAATTAATATGTGGGAAAGAAAACTACTTTGTGGAATTTACAATGTATTTCTTCCTGCCATATATATTTATGGAGGGATGCCTACATGCCAAGAAATGTGCAGGAAGGCATTACACCAATAACCATTGTGCCCATACTCGAAGTGGAAAGCAAATCACGTGCAGGTATAATTGCAACGCATTAAATGGGATTGCCCCCTTGCCAAGGAATTTATAACCTTATCTAGAAGCAACAGGACAGGGGTTCCGACTGGGGTCTTCATTCAGATCTTCCTTCTTCATTAAAACCCCGGGGCTCTGGCCGCTTTTGTAGTTTATGAAAGACTGACTGTGTTGTGATGTGAAATCCGGTGCACCTATACTGGTCACGATTCCTCTCTTAGATCAATCTGATGTCTTCTGATTCCTGATTGCTGTTGCCTAAATCTAAGCAAAGTTTGTAACCATTAAAAGGTACAAAAGGCTTTCAGTGTCTTAAAATGTTGGCAAATATACTCTAACTTCCAGTCTGTGATGTGATAGGTAAAGATTTATTCACCTCCTCAAATTAGAATGAAATAAAAATAACTTCTGAGATGAGAGCTCAAGGTCATTTCCCCCATGTGCCTCGATCCCCTGGAAACCTCCCTCATTCTTCATCCCTCCCCAGGACCGTGGTCACCACCCACTGCAGCAGCGTAAATTGAAAGAGAGATCAGACCATTTTGACACTTGATGTTTTTTCACTCAAGTACAAGGCAAATCCCCTTTTCAGATGAACTTCCATTTACTAATTAAGGCAAAGCTTTCTTTTAGGCTGTAGACTAAACCCAAGAATTTATAAGGGTTTTTAAATTGTTGTTTTCCATGGTACTATTCATATTACTGCTAAAATACTAACTATATCCCACTATAACTTATTTTGCATGTTTTCTCTGAGACATTATGAGCTTCTTGAAAGCAGAGGAAATGTCTTTGCATTTGCATTCCTATTGCCCAGTTCAGTGATGGATATATTATAGGTATCAGTAATAATTGCTTATAAAAAAAAAAAGGAGTCAATAAGAACTTTACCCTTAGCAAAAAAAAAAAAAAAAAAAGTACAATAAATGAAGTCTGTTTTATTGGGTTTTGTTGCTTAACTATTTCATACCTTTTGTACATAAGATACATTAGCAACTAAAAGGGAAAGGACTTACTTTTAATTAAAATAATGTTTTAATGAGAGTAAAGAGGAAAACATAATTTGACACTAAATATCATTATAGAGCTCAGACACAGTCAGATCAGACAATAAAATGTCATTCTATTTTTCACTTGGCATTTAAGTAAATGTGAAAACTAGATAATTGAGCGCCCCCATCCCTCAGCTCCTTTTGACAAATTTGGCCGGATCACACAGCCACGGATGCACACCGAATGGTCCACATTAGCCAGTGGGCTGATGCAAACGGCCATCTGCTCGGTCAAAAGCTGGTAAGTGCAGCCTATGCTTCTATCCACCACAAACCAAATAAATCAAATTCAGCCCTTTTAAGAACACATAATATTTTCCACCACATTCCTCATTTTTTCAGTGTGTTGATAGATACCTGATTTGGCATTTACAATCTACCTAAATATGATGATTTAGTAGTCTGAAACAAAGAGTCAATATTATATTGTTTGTAGTTTGGGGTAAATGTTTTCTGGGAATAAAAAATTCTGCTTCATGTGGGAAGAGGATATTTTAGAATAACGTCAACGGAATTATGTTGGATGATATTCGCTTCGTTTTCAACTGTGGGCATAAACAAATGAACAGATTTATTCCTTCTGTCACTATTACTTGATACAAGTCATAATATTCTAGGAAGAACTTAGCAATGGGAAAAGTATATTTTAGAATCAGAAACCCATACCTTATTTTTATAGATTTTATAACAACTGGATGTTGGGGGTTATGTGATTTTGGAGGTATATGAACATATTGAGAACTCTTCATATAATGGGCAGAGACTGGACTATATTTCCACTCATAATTTGGTCAAACGAACACAAAAAAAGCAAAATAAATCCCTACTCACTTTAGATATCTTTTATGGAATTCTGTGGATAGACTCTCTAAATACATTTTAATTATCTTTTTACTGTCTGGGTTCTGAAGGGGATATTTGAACACATACATTTTAAGAGTTTTGCCATTCATTCATGACATTTTCTCTTAATTACCTCTTTATATTTGAATAGTTCTCCACCCTATGTACATATTACAGACTATCATGGAGACAAGAATAAGCTAGTCTTGGAAAGAAGCACCATCTTCAGGCTGGGAGATTTATTGCTATTGATGATTAGAACTATAAAAATAAAGTTCTAAGGAATATATGGAAAAAATGTATGGAAGAGAAAGCTAAGATGAATCACACCTAAGGCTGTGGAAAAACTGATATTTGGCAGGGTATCATAGCAGGTAAGGGTCAGGACCCTGGGCCTACATCACCTGTCCTTCAGTCCCCACTCTGCTTCTCTTTGTGTGTCAGTCTTATCATGCGTGAAATAAGATAACAATAACTATCTACATAGTTGTTGAAAAAGTAAATAATTAAATTCATGCAAAGTAATAAAAATAGTAAATCCTCAATTAATATGTTTATTATTAGCTTAAATAGCTATATAAGAATTCCAAATGATAAAGCAAGATATACAATGTACTATTTGATATTTTATAAATTCATGTAATTGAACAACAGATAAAAAATACATGAAAACATATTCATGAGAATGTATGATCACAATCTTAATAATGTACTTTAGATACTTGTCCATCTCTTCTCTTAAGTGTTATTATTGACTATGCACCAACCATTGTGAGGTATTAAAAGACACAGTTCTTATTCCCCACCAAGTAGCTTATGGAAAAAGGAGAGATAAACACCCATAACAATGCTCTGTGTAAATTTTGTGGAAGAGATGAGAGAGGAAGGGACTTTATAAGCAGTTTAGTATGTGTTCCAGACTGTAGGGTAAAGATGCAAGAAAGGACAGAGACCAGGGTCATATTAAGTATTTTGGCTATTGAACTTCGAAATGGAAACATTTGAATGATGCTTTTCACCTCACTATCTACACTGAGGAAAAGGAATGGAGTAAAGCATATGTGAAGGTAGGGGAACAAGTTAGCTTACCATTTTAGTAATCCGCAACCTGGGAGGGAGCTGATTGGTCTGAATTAAGGCAGTGAAATTGGGATAGTTAACAGGCAGAAGACTGAGAGACATTAAGATCAGGTAATAAATATAAAATTTTTGTCATCAATTAAAAAGGTAAGAAAGAGCGAGAAATAAAGAATATACCCCTGAGTTCTCTGATTTAGACAGCTAGGTGGATGAACATGTCAATCAAGATCAAGAAAATAGAAGGATTAAGTAGAGTTCAGTAAAAAGGTGTTGTCTCCAGGTGTGCGTCTATTCAGACAGATTCCTGCAAAAGAAGTTTAATTGACAGTAGAACTTACTTGTCTATTACACAGAAGAGAGGTCTGGATTAGAAATGCAGAATTGGGAGTTATCTCATAAAAATGGTAGTTGCCACCTAGAAAGCCATATTTTCTGCCCAACAGAGTAGATGAAATAGGACAAAAAGAAAGGCTAATGATGGAATCCTGAGGAATACCAATATAAACACATGGAAATGGGAACCTGCTGAGAACTGTCGAGAACAACTATAGGAAAATCAGGACAATGCGGTGTCACTGATACCAAAGGGAGAAAGAATAGAAGAAGGAGGAGATGTTCTCCAGAAAAAAATACAGCAGAAAAGCTTTGTAGGTGGAAAAATTAAACTTCGTCTGTGATGTTGACATCTGGAAAGCCACTGACAATTTTGGGACAAAGTCTCTAGGGGGTGGCAGAGGTGCGCGTTCAATAGCAAGGTATAGAAGTGTGAAGTGTGTAAGTCCAGGTTGTTCTTTATAGCAGTTTGGCTGAGTGACAGCTAAAGGGACATGTGTGGCCAAGTGAGATTTGTTTCTGCCTTTCTTCTGGCTCTTAGATTTAAGAGATCTTAACGTGTTTGTTCATCGAAAAGAAAAGGCTATGTGAGAAGAGTGGGCAAATTTTGGAGCAAATTGCAATAGGATCCAAACAGTAGAAACACACATTTATAGGAAAGGAGAGGATGGCAGTTTGGGGTACAGTTTTCTGGACATGGGTGGCAGTTTAAAGTGTTTTTGCCTGACTTTTTAAGGAAAACAAGCAGGATACTTATCTATGGAGAATGATGATGAAGGAATGAAGTAGAAGATTTGAAAGGAGGGTTGACTGAAATAGTTAATGAAAAATTGAGGAAAAGGAACCAACCAGGAAAGGATGACCGGTTGGCATCAAAAGCTGAGCTGGGATGGTGTTGTAATGGTGGCAGTAACCCTCATCTAGAGTAGAATTCATACCGCACTTGTAGGCTTGAGGGTCTAATGAAGAAGATGCAAACAAAACAATACTATTGGCAAGCTGTATGAGGCCAGGGATGCTGGGTAAAGGTTGTAGAAATGGAACAGTTTTGAGGGACAGAACACATACCATGTAGCAAAGTAAACATGCTGGGATAAGCAGCTAAGAAATTGGTCATTGGACTTATGGAGAAAACCACATGGTCCCAGTATAATACACCCCTCAGTGATTACAAAAGAGCTTTGGCTGAGTGCACTCAGGCTATACCTTCTTAAGCCACATGGCACAAATGCATTTCTTGGGAAGTATCCATTGTTTCTGACTCAAAGGGGTTTCTTCACTTTTGAAGGCAGGTCTTAACCATCATACCTTCACCGCACCCCCCCACCCCCACTGGCATGCTGTTCACAGGCATTCTATTAACTCTTTAATGGCACTGAATCCAATAATAACTTTAAACTGTGGAGATAGCCTTGTAAAAATATCATAATCATTTATAGATTTGTCTCATTATCTGTCTGGCTCTCAGCCAGAGAAGTCTGGATATTCAGATACAGTAGTTTGTATGACTGGCTTTCTGTTATAAAATTATTATTTCAGATTCATATTTTTGTCAAGTTAGTAAAAACATATTTATTTTATTTTTTTTTCACATTTACCATTTTTGTTTCTCAGCACAAAGCAGCATTATCAAGGGAGGCAGGGACAGAGCACTAAAGCAATAGAGGAGCCTTAAACTCGTGTCCCAGTTCTACTAATTATTAATGTGTATCAGCTAACCAGCCACAGAACCCATCAAGCCTCAGATTTCTTCCTTATATATAAAAAAGTTTTGACTAAACGTTATAATTTCCAGTTCCAAAATTACCCATAAGATAGAAATTTTACTTTGTCATGGTCAATTTGAAGTGTAGCGTTAAAAGTCAAACAGCCAAGAACACCTGCAATCAGAGTAGGTAGCAGGCTGTGCCCATGTATTCTAGAAGCCTAATACTGACACCAGAGTTTTACACTGCAGCAGCATAATCGTTTCTACCAGCAGGTTCCATTAAAGCTTGACTTACTGCCAGGGAATTCACCTGCTGACACAGTAAAACTCCTAACTGGAAGCATTAACATTGCAATGTCAGATGAGGGAAAAAAGATTGTTCATAAATTCCACGAACATGCACTGCTTATTTGGGGTCCTGGTTGCAAACTCATTATTTATGCTGTGTACAGTAGGCCATCAACATATCCCGCTGGGAAATTAGTTTGCAATTTAGAATCGTTTCAAAGTACAAGTGATTCTCAAGTCATTTTCTGAGGTTAAATGAGAACTCTTATTGCTTTCCGTGGGCTCAGAGGGAATTTTTACTCCACGTATTCCCTCCTCCCCCAGTTTCTGCTATACTGTCTTGATTTTTCTTTCTTAAATGTACTTTGGTGCTAAATCTCTCTTTTTCTTCCAATTTTTGAAAGCCAGGAAATGGAGCGATATTTGTTGCATTTTCTTGCTTGCTGGGACTGCTTAAGTACCTCACTTTTGATGGCTGCTTTTATTCTTCGAAGACCCTTGAGAGGTTTCCAAATAGGAAACGTCTACAAACGGGATTGCTTAGCTAACACAGGAGTGATTTGGGAAGATTGGATGGCACCCATGTTAGGAAGCCGTGAGTCAGAGTCGCAATTCCACTCTCGTTCCTGCCTTCTGGCTCAGGGTCCAGGCAGATAACTGAGAGCAGACGTGAGTCTAATTCCGGATAATGCGAATGGGATGTTCAGCCTTGCTGATGAGCCCTTAGCACAGAACACAATGTTAAGATAAAAAGGGTTCCACTGACATTGTCTGCGTTCACGCATCCTTTTGGTTGTTTGGTCCTTTCTTTTAGAATCCTTTAAGCGTTTTTTTTTTGTTTTTTTTTACTTTATTTTACTGGTAAAATGTGGGCATGCCTCCTCCCTCACCCCAATCTTACTCCAAGCTAGCAGAATTGGCCTCAAGCTATCTGGTAGGTACTTTATAACCTGACATTATCCTTGTGGAATAAATACCATTATTTTAAGTGTATCATGTTACCCTTTATCACTCCCAAAAAGTAGAAAATAATCTATAGTATGATGATCTTAGAGGATTTTTTTTTTCTTTTCCCTCAACAAGTGTCTAAAATTCCAAGGCTTGATATTATTAGATAAACAAAGATCTATGAGAGAAAATGAAACAAAGTTATGAGGCAACATTGTGACTCTCCACTCCCCGCAAAACAAGAAGCATTAGGGTTTGTCTGAAGCCAAGATTTCAACATGTCTCTAACTCATTAGGAGAGGGCTTCCACAGGCACAGGCCAGAAAGTATACAAACCAAGGAGATTAAGTGTTTAGTTTCAAAATACCTGAAATCACTAGCTTAAACATAGAAACAGCACACAAAGAGTGCAAAGAAACAATGAAAGCAAGAGATCAACAAAGTAAATATCACCTAGAAATACTAACAGTCTTAAAGGTCAGAAATCCTTACTTAAACAAAAAGTCCCATCCATTAAAAACAATCAATTGCAAGATAACCTGAGACTACCACTCTATGAATTCCCTTTAAAAGAGAAGTTATTCAGCTAAAAGCTATTAGTTATGTGCTCTAGAGGTAACTAAATACAGAAGGTAACACACAGAGTAAAACCTGAAGGAAAATAAACTGAAAAATAAATGCATTTAGAGCTGCTTAATATTGAACTTGTAAGGCACAGAGGAAAGCCTTCTGTTTTCCATCCCTATGTGTCAGGAAGCCCAAGCACTTTGGGACTTCATGGGAGAAAAACAAAAACTGTTCATTAGATTTCACACTCTGAGTTGGTCTTTTAGGCTAAAATTGGCTTAAAATATTTTTCTTGATCACTGATAATGTGTCTTTTTCCATCACTATTTGAATGTGAAAATGCTTCAGAAATAATTCCCCTTCCCTTCAATCTTCAAAAATAAGCAGGTTTCAGTTTGTTTGGCTGGTGTTTTTTTTTTCCCCCTATTTAAATATTATATACACATTATAACTTTTTAACAGCTATATTCAACCCACTTTGGCTTTGGTTGGTAAAATAATAGGTTAGGTAGGTATGATACCTGGTACATAGAAACTTAACGTCTTTGAATCTTTAAGAACACTCAAGCAGATGGTATTTATAAAGAAATTTTTTAATGTCTCCTACAATTCTTTTTCCTAGACATTCACATTGTTATTTTTACTTTTAGATTACATACTAATTACTTACCATTAAAGCCCAAATCTTCTCAAAAGCATAGAGACAGGCTGAACCCATTAAAATTTCCCAATTAATTGTAGTTTTCTACTGTATGGCCAAAAAAAAAAAAAAAAGCAGTATGATACACTGTCATGACTGGGTTATTTTCGTATACTCTGGGCAAAAGAAGAATTGGTCTTTGAGAAGTCAGATTCCACTTCTAGCTTCTCAAAGTTCTAACATACTTTGACTCTGTTTTCGAACCTTCCTTGGAAGATCTATCATAAACCGTAAAAAAAACTGGAGATAAACATTTCCTCCTTTCTCCCTAAAATTTGAGTTTTGCTCAAAAGCCTCATTCTCAACCATGTGCCAACGGAATCTTTCTCTACTTAAACTAGGATCTAAATAATTGTATAACTGAATCCTTGTAAGATAATTCCATGGAGGCAAAATCCAGAGCAGGCCAACTTGTTCTCAATGATTAAAATCTAATGTGATGCTGTGCTTGCAGGTGCACTTTTACAAAATGCAAACATATTCTTGAAATCAATAAAAACCCAGTGACTGAAAGGCAGCAAGGAAGCTCCAGGTTAGAACTATTCTCATTTCAGTGGGCTGAGTGAGCAGCTGAGGGTGCTGGTGAAAGTCAGGAATGCCCTTTACTTGAATAGCTGCCAAAATCTAATGCTAAACACAGTTGTGCCTCCACACGTACTGGAGATTTGTTCCAGGGACCCCTGCGGATACCAAAATTTGTAGATGCTCAAACTCCTCATACAAAATGGTGTAGAAAAATGCATAAAGTTGGCCCGTCGCATCTGGGGATTCCCAACCATGTATCAAAAATATTATTTTCAATCCGTGGTTGGTTGAATACACAAATGCAAAACCCAGGGATACTGGAGCTAACTGAATAGTTATTGAAGAAAAGGGACCTGCACAGTTCAGTCATGTGCTGTTCAGCGGTCAGCTGTGTATCCCAGCGGCTGACCTTTCTTATATTCATTAGCATTACTATTATACCATCCTTCTATCGACACACACATTCTGTTCTCAACCATGAATGTGTAATTGCTGGGGATTATTTATTTTCACATGAGATGTAATCACATATTTTAAAAGTTTGCTTAGTTGTTCTGAAATTCTTCACCAATGGGATAGAAAGAGAAAAGGGCACAGATTGTGCGTGAGCACACACTCCCATCAGCTGTGCCTCCCTTCTCTAGTCAGTCCTGCGATCAGGCCTCTAGGGCATAAATATTGTATACAAGCTGCCTACATATGAAATTCTCGGTAATCAAAGTTAATTTTTTTGAAAGGCAATGCAATCAGCCTCAAGTCCTGCTGTTCTAGACACATAAATACATGGCATTGGGTCTTGAAGTAACAATGATATGTAACATCTTTAGTGGCAAATTGTTGAAGCAAGGAGTGGAAAGAACACAGAGTGTCCCTTTCTTCATCTAACATTTACAAGTTTGTCCATGTCAGCAACTCAGCCTTAAAATAGTCAAAACAGAACCTTGGAATTGACCTCATTCCCTGCAAAGCTTGCTTCTCTGCCATTCAGAGATCAACGTTTCTCTGAATTGTTTAATGTTTTATTTCTAGGGGCAGAGAGCAGAGGGAAGATGTACAATGTGGTGCCACACTGATCGGTTTGTCTTTCTTTCTTTTTTAAGTTTCTTAGAAACATGGAGTCCCTCCCTGTACAGATTTTTAAAGATCTTCTGTCTGAGTTCCCTTGGAAAATGAAAAAAAAAATCTTTGTGGCACATGGCCAGATTTGGCTTAACAAAGTTGCTAATTTTGGACTCACTTCTCTCCATTAGGGCAGTGTAAGAATTATGCACACAAGGCTGAGGCTTTTCTCTGCTTAGAAAACATCTGCATTCAATTAGAAATAAGCCTGAGTTGTCGTGTTAATTCTGCAGAACCAAACAAAGTCATTTTTGTTTAAACTCTTTCAGTACTGTGAGGATGAGAGGTTACAGAAGGGGGGAGCAATAGAACAAAACTGCTGTGTGGCCCTGGAAGGAGCTGAGTAGGCAAATAAGTTACTTTTCCTTGAGAATACAGACCTGGAAATTTTTTCCAGAATTCTCTTCTCTACCACTTCTCTCTTGGGGACAGGGGGATGAAGAGCAAGCCTCCCCTTTTCTCTAAATGGCAACTCTTAAAACAATGGAACACTTTTCATAGTTCCCCAAAATGAATTTGACCCAAATAGTTGATGTGTTTGTCAAACGAGTAGTAGCATTTCATTTTTAATTTTGTGGGAAGACAAATAAGTCAAAACTGTATTTATAGCCCATTGTGTGTATTTCAAGTCACTTTCACAGTGACTAAAAGAGATTGGTGTTTTACCTCAAATATACAAGTATTTTACGAAAAACACTGGTTTCTTTTGAAACACCCATCTTGCATAAACATCAGTGTGGGGGTCCACCTTTTGTTAGCATCAGTAGTTGGAATTTGAATTTATTTTTCCCTTAGAAGCCTTTGGTCGACCTAGTTATAATTTCCACACAAGTATATTAGAGCTACACATCTTAAGGTTGATGTTTATATTAAGAAAAGTGGATTTCAGCTATTCCTCTGGACTGATGTGTTCTTTCTTTTCCATACCTTTTCTTAAGAATATGTCTCCCTGTATCTCAGATATGGAATGTAGATGAAGAACTTACTTTTCTTTAATTGGATGTTGAGAGATATGATTCCACTCATAACCCACAGTATCACGTAGCTACACTACAGGTTTTTCACGCATGTAAAAATGTTTCAGTCTCTGCTATTTAACCCTAATCAAAACATGACCTATGTGGAATTGTTTGTGGACACATGCCTGATGGGCATGCTAATATTTATTCTTTGATATATTTGACTATCTTTGGAGAAAACATTGAACCAAAATGTTTGGTACCATTTTTATTGGTTTTTACTGAATCGCCCAGTAACTTGATGCTAGTTGCCTGCATGGAGAAACACTATAGGAAACCATCCAATAAAAAGTGCCTCTGTGTGAACTATAGGACTATTTATATTACATTCTCTGATACCTGCTTATGAAAAAGCCATGAGAGAAATTTCTCAGATTTTTTAGGTTGGAGTGCTTTTTTCCTGAATGATGGCTTTCTATTTTGCTTTCCTTTTAAAGTCTTAGGATCACTGTGATTCTTACAAATGACACTCTTTCCTTTTTTGCTTTAGCTGCTGAAAGCTTTGAGGCCAAATTTGTGACCCTTTAGTAACTACAGTATGTCTAGTACATGTATTTATACTTCTATACATCAAGCAGTTTGTTAGAGTGTAACTCTTACATTCCCTTAACTGTGTCTTGCTCAATTATTTGTTTTATCTTTTTTTTAATGTTTATTTTTGTAAGCTCTCACAGTCCCTTTGTAAAATAAGTCAGGGTGTTTATAAGCGAATAAGAAATGTAAGTTAAGTCCTACTTTGAAGTGTAAGTCTATTTAACCTAAGCTTTCCTCATGAGTGTTTGCTATGTAATAATTTTTCTAAAATATTTAAATTTTGTATTTTATATCATACAAATTATTTTATGTTCTAAAAATTTATACAAAATCAGTGAGGTGAAATAGATAATTTTGATTATGTGTATAGAATCTCAAAGAGAACATCTTAAATGACTACATAATTGATAAAGAGGACATAAAAGATTATAGATTGTATTAAGGTTACTTGACTTTAAAGGGAAAAATGATTATAATAAAATTATATGATAACATTCCAGATGTCAACCATTTGATACCTGTTTTGTATCCATTTAGAATACAATGACTAAGTAAAAATAAGAAGAATAAGTTTAAAAATCAGAAATGAATATTGGGAAAGTAATGCTATATGCTTAAATAATATTTTACTCGAGAAATGTATACCAAAATTTACTCATTGCCTTCTGTGCTATATCTCTGAAAGTAATCAAAGAACCCAATCTAATTGAAATAATGCCTTTAAAGATGCAAATGTTTTAAAGCCAAACTAAAATGATTGAGAATTTATATCAATCTCAATTTAATATTTCTCAAGTTAGCGTTCATAATTGAAAGGCAATAGTATATTTTGCTACTATTACCACCATATTTATAAGTACAAATAAAGCATAAAACTAAAGCACAAGAATGTCAAAGTATTAAAATGATTCTACTTGTCATCAGATATGAAAAGTTAAGCCTGTCTCTTGACTTCTAGTTCAGCCTGCTTTTTCTTTGATTTTCAAGGAGATGAAGACAGGGATATAAGAAAAAATGCAAAGACTGAACATAAAGCTCAATGTTTTTGTGCCTGCTCCATTCTTTATACATTTTTAGAGTTGAGATACCCCTTCATATTACAAAAAAAAGTAAACAACAGCAGAGATGTAGCTAAAGCTCAGGTCCATATTCCTAAGCTCCCCCTAAACCTCTATAATCAAGTATATTTTCATCCAGTCTCAGGAGATGGGAGAACTCAAGCATTGTCTGGCCAAAGCCAATCTAGACATGGGAAATGCCAGAGGACACAGAGCTCCCATTATTTTGTCACATCAGAAAAAAATATTCTGTTTTGCACTAACAATTCCTTCTGTCTTCCTACCATCTCTCAGTATTTTATTAAATATTGAAATGAAAAGTTAAATCAGAATATCAGTCACTTAGTTCTTTCCAAAATCTAGAAGTGCTGGTCCTGTGCTACCCTAACTCCATTTCTGTGTTTTGTTTTGTTTTTTTTTGGATAAAGATGTAATTGGAGTACAAGAAAAGAGTCATTATACATCCTAACATAGGAAGTTATTTAAGGAGACAATTATTTAAATTCTGATTTTTCCAGAGACTGAGATACCTACAATAAACTATCATGTAAATGATTTATCCCACTTTACCTCAATTAACAATTTGGGAAATACCACATAGTAATTGTATATGACCCTTTATACTTTTTAAAGAAATACTTACATTTCATCATGGAGGCATATAAAGAGAAAAGATTTTCCACTTAAGAAGAAGGGTAAAAAGAATAAGAGTAGGGGTGGGGGTGGGTTCAGAGCCAAGAGGACATCAAATCTTTCCTGGTTTTCCTGTGTGGATTTTTTTGTCATGAGTTGTTTTAAATTTGTCATTATTTCCCACATGAGCACTACCTGCGTAAATTATGGCTTACATCGCTCTCCACATGAAATGAAAAGCAGATTGCATTGCAGACTTGAATTATCCTCCAATATTGCATGATATATGATCCATCTTGATGGGAAACTATTGTTATATATTTCAAAGTTATGATTTCCAAGGTATCAAACTCCTCATTATCTTCCCGTGCTAGCCAGCTATAAATGCCAAAACACTCTAGCTTCTAGTATGTGCTTTTTGAAACTTATAGTCCTGTGTTCTGTGTATGTTTAACATTTTATGGTGCTGCATAATATAGAAATGTCATAATACTTTATCAAAGGCTCCAGCTAAGCTATTGACAGTATAGGTTTCATTTAATTCCTAGATGCAGCAGACGGTCTTTGATATTTCTTGTATAATATAATAAACACCAAATGCAGTGCTTAAAATGAATATTTAAAAAATCAATCAGGCTTGAAATTTAATTTTATATAATTGGCTTGCTATATTCTAACAAAATTGAATTACATAAAATTTTCACCAACCCTATATAATTTCATATTTTCTCCAATCATAAAAATAGATTTTTTCACTTCCTTCAATATAATCTTTCAATTTACATAGTTAATTTAACCCTCTCCTGCACAGTTTGAGAAAACTGTGTATACTTCTGTGATGAGTCAGACAAACTAAACAAAATGAATTTATGATGTTAAAACTATAACCTTAAGGAATGCTCATTCTCTAAACTTCTAATGGTATGACTTGGCAAAACACTTTTAGGAACAAAATGCATACCTCTTCCTCAAAAAAGTTTTGCCCTAACCAGCATTACCAGTATCCTAAGTATCCATGTTTCTAATTTATTTATTTTTATAAAGATTTTATTTATTTATGGTTAGAGAGAGGCGAAGGGAGGGAGAAAGAGAGGGAGAGAAACATCAACATGTGAGAGAAACAGCTATTAGTTACCTCTCACATGCACACCGGTTGTGGACCAGTCCTACAACCCATGCATGCACCCTGACCAGGAATCGAACCTACACCTTTGGGATTGCTGGAGAATGCTCAACCAAGTGAACCATGCCAGTTAGGGCCATGTTTCTAATTTATGTAATTAATGAAAATTCTTACTGAAGTATAAGGACAATTTTTTATTTGAAATTCTTGGTAAACAAAAAGAATTGTGCCTAGATTTGTGTATGAAAATTTATTATTTTTCTCTCCACTGACCTCATGTAACTGTTTTTGGACTAACTGGAAATGTCTCAATTTTACCCATGTATCTGAGTTGCATTCAGATTAATCCTACTGTTGTGATTTATGATGCCCTTGGTTTCATATTTATTGCTAGCTCAAACTAATAAGTTCTCTCTGGACCAGTGCCACAACACAAGTTCAACACCTAGTTAATCATGCCATTGTTTTTCCATACATGTTGCCCTCTGAACTGTCTATAATGATAATTGATTAAAAACACATCTTGGATGATGTCATTTCCAAAAAAGGAACAAATTCAAATTTAAATCAAAAGCTTGTTTCAGCTTTGTACAAGACTCTTTTTTGAACATCTTAAATCAATTTATTAAATAGATTATATATGTATATGTATATTTAGAATTAGTGTTAATCACTATTAAAGTCTCTTTTGAGTCTCCATTTATAGACCCACAGAGCTTCAAATTTCATATGAGCAAGAACTAGATCATATTATACCATAAAGAAAGATGGAAGTATATTGACAGTTTTATTTTTTAATTTTATTTTAATTTGTTATTATCCTCATCCAAGGATATTTTTTTTATTACTGTTAGAAAGAGAGGAAAGGAAAGAGAGAAGGAGAGAGAGAGAGAGAGAGAAGAGGAAGAGGGAAGGGAGAGGGGAGAGAGGACCGGGGAGAGGGGAGAGGGAAACATCAATATGACAGAGAAACTTGATTGGTTGCCTCCTGCACATGCCCCTGACCAGGGACTAAACCAGTGACCTTTCAGTTTACAGGACATTGCTCCAACTGACTCACACTGGCCAGGGATAGTGACAGTTTTATTTTTGTTGAGATATTATTTTTTACCACATAAATCCATTTTTTTATTTTCTACACTTCATTGTGAGTAATAATTTTTCTAAGTCACAATAAAATGTTCAAGACAACTGGTAAAGAATAAGACATAAGATGCACTACAGATTTTCCATTGCTGCATCTAATTTCTATTAAATCTCTTTATATACAGATTTTTTCTCCATAGAATACCTTATTTTATTTTAAAGTTTCTACTATTTATACTATCTCTATACTATCTAAACAATACACTATACTAAATAATATACTATTTATACTATATTTTATACTATCCATACTATATTTTATACTATCCCTATAGAAGTATATTCAGCAGACATTAAAAGGAGATTCATTTTTGGACTCGTCTTTTTCAAGTAATTGAGATTACATGAAATGTTGTAGATGTATAAAAGAAGTTAAATGTAGTGTCAAAATCTGAAACTAAGAAACAAAAGGTTTTGTATCTATTTCTGTTTTTTTTGCATCATGACCTTTTCTTATATTTCTTATATTTCTTTGAGTAAGTATAAACTCTGTGTATAGACAACCACACGTTTATTATATTATGAAGATTTAGTCACTGGCTGACAGAACGATCAGATCTATGAATACTGTGTGGTTGGTTTCCTACAATTATATTGGTTATATGGCATATAATGAAAAGAGGAAAAAGAACAAATTTATATTCTTTTGGTTTAAGGGTCTTCAGGAGTGCCTTGAGCAAATGGTTTTTAAATCAAAGAAAGAAGTTCTTTTTGGAAAGGAGATCAAGTATGGGGAAGATGTGAGACCAATTTAAAAGAGCAAATAGAGAAGCAGATCTGCCATGGAAGTACTAAAAAATCTATTATATAGGCAAAGTTGGCATCACCATTTGCCCTCGTTCTGTGCCTTTCCTCCATTATGTTCATATTCCCATTCATCACTGCTTGTCTTTGGTAAGGGCTGAGGGTAGCACCAGTTAGCACTGGTATGGCAGTAATCACAGGCAAATTTTGATTGCTAGTATCGATGGCTTCTTTCCATTATTTGACTTCATAATCCCTGCACAAGAAAAATTAAAATGACTGTAAGAAGTTAATGACTGAAACTATTCTATGTAAATAGCTTTGTGTACTATTCACTGCCATTTGTATAACAAACCTATTTTATATAATAAAACCATTTAATTGATCCTCAAAAATAGTCACATATAGCACCATCTAATCTCCACCCTCTTTCCAATTCCTATTAAGTTCTTGGTTAGCCCCTTGCACCCAGTAATAATTGAGCAAATGCATCTCGTGTTCTACCTTTCTTCTCCTTAGTTCTACATTCATTCTTCAAATTTTAATTTACCATTTGGGTCATCCAGTTAAGACTCTAGTTATTTCATCTCTGAGAAATAATTCCTGGGGATTTAAGATCAGCTCTTCTAATTCTATGGATTAGTTGGAGATATCAGTTATTGTCTAATGAGTAAAGAGAACAAGTTAGGTTAAATGACTGCTAAAGTCCAGTGAGTTCAAAATTGTACTGATAATCTTCCTTGTCAAAACTTTTTGTTGTCTTTTTATATCTATTTTGGAACATGGCCTTATCACTCATATCCATCCACACCAATACTAAAAACATAGCATCTTTCTTTCTCATTGTCTAAAATCAATCCATCATTAATTTGGTTGCATTTAAATTCCAAATAAATAATATATATATTTTGACCTCAGTGTAAATTCAATAATATCTTTTTGTTTTGTTTGTATATGTGTGTTATATGCATATGTTGGGAAGAGACTGTGTGTGTGTATGTGACTTATGTTTCTATTTATATATATTATATATATATATAAATAAGTGTGATTTGCTCTTGCATACTAAGTTCAAATAAGGGGTAAATAATCCTCATTTTGTGTCTCTGAGGAATAGCCTAAAATGTTGTGACCAGTTGACCTACTCTCCATCTATCACCAACCCACTCACTGAGGGGGTCAAACTTTAAGAATCAGAGGCTTGCCTGCATAACTTTTGACTTTCAAGTCTGCTCCAACATCTCACATCTGAATGTCATTACTCAATCCAACTTCCAGAGAACAACTAAAGTGACAGGTTTTTTGTTGTTGTTGTTCTGAGCCTTGGTATATTCAACCAATGATAAATATTCAAATTATCCCTTGGGTTTTGTTATAAAATTCAAGAATGTTTAGCAAATATGGCTCAAAGATTACTGTTTTATGAGTCTTGTCCAACTCTGTGGGAATCTCCAAGCTTTACTTCACTGGCCCATAGCAAATCACTTCAGCACTCATCTAACATATGGTTAGAACCTGCAATCTAACATAAACAGAAACAATGTTTTTCTTCTTTATGGAAGAATCATTTTAAATTCAACAAGTCATCAGTTCTTATATTTCCTCTAAAGCATAGGAGATCCCAGTACACAACTGGGCATAAGGATGGCTTAATCCACTGATAAAGCCTCAGGCCAGACTCTGAAGAGTAAATTAGTGAGCAGATTATCCCAGCCTCTGAGACTTTCTATCCTTTGCCATTAAAATTCTTGTCCCCAGTCATTGGCATGGTTCTTTCTGCCAATTTCTCAAGTTTCTGTTAGCAATTATCTTGTATCAGTGCATCCAAAGCCTGTATATTTGAAAATCCCAAAGCAATTTCCAAGTCACCTGGGATTCGGTTTCTTTTGGGGAAATATAAACTTTGAATTTAATCTAAGCTTGACCGTCATCAATCGTCTACCCAGTTCCAGAAGTGACTCTAACTCCTCAAGAAACAGAGGTTGGGTTAATGCTCTGAGGTAGCAAATGTAAGAAGGTGTTTTAAAAAATTTCTCCTAGTCAATGAGCACATAGACAGATTTGTAGAATCTGTTCACTCTCTGGAACATATAGTCACAAATGGCACATTCTCCCTTGCACAGCAATTTTGACTTCAGCATAAATTCAATAATATATTTTTGTTTTGTTTGTGCATGTGTGTATTTTATATGTGTGTGTTGGGAAGAGTCTGTGTCTGTGCTTTGTTATTATCTCTATTTTTTTTGAAAGACTACAGTGGTTCAAGAAGTTTGCAAATACTACCCACTCTTTTTTTACAGTATTTTTCCAAAAATATGAAAATTTAATAAAAATAAACCCTTGGCTCAAGTCTACTATAATATTTGAACTGGAGGTAAAACTGAGAGCTTTACTTTGAGTTCACTATTTCAGGGGTTAGGTCTCATCATCTGCCCAAATACAACTAGAGGCTCGTGGTTGCTGAGTGGGCTTGCTTTCAAAGGCATACAGTCTAGCAAACAAAAATTAAAACAAAATATATCCAATTTTTACATAGAATCTCAAGGAAATACTAAAAGATGCATGAAATACCAGTATATGCAATAGTAATGCACAGAAAATTATCTCTTTCCATCACTATCTCCTCAAAAGGTGTTTACCTGAAATTCGAAAATTCTCTTACCCACAATCAATTCCCCATGCTAAAGATTCTTACTTAACACCAGTTTATGCCAACCATCTTTCTTGTCTTTCTGTCAGTTCTTGTTAAGTCTTTTTTAATATATATCAACCCAACCTCTATAACTTTAATTTTTTTCTTGTTAATCAGAATATTACAAAATAGAAGGACTTGGGAGCTGCTATAACCTTCAACAAATTTTCTTCAGAGAAAGACAGAACATCATGAATAGTCAAACATTGACAATTTTTGCTTTTGTTAATAATAATTTTAGAATCTGCTATATGAGAAATCTATTTTGAGTTCTCATGATTCATATTAAAAACATTTATTGAGAACCTACAAACTGTTGTCTTAGGCATTCAACAAATAAAACAGACCAAGTTCCTGCTCTTATTGTGCTTACATTCTAGTAGGCAGCAACAGATATAAAAATAAATATTACTCTACCTGGCAAAGCTATCATTCAGAATGGAAGGGCAGATAAAGTGCTTCCCAGATAGAGTAAAGTTAAAGGAGTTCATCATTACCAAGCCCTTATTACATGAAATAGTAAAGGGACTTATCTAAGAAATAAAGGAAGATCAAAACTATGAACACTAAAATGACAACAAACATACAACTATCAACAACCGAACCTAAAAAAATAAAAACTAAACTAAACTCAGCAAACAACTAGAACAGGAACAGAATCACAGAAATGGAGATCATATGAAGGGTTATCAGCAGGGAGGGACTAGGAGGCGAATGGGGGAAAAGGCACAGGGAATAAGAAGTGTAAGTGGTAGGTACAAAATAGACAGGAGGAGGTTAAGAAGAATATAGGAAAGGTAGAAGCCAAAGAACTTATATGCACAACCCATGGGCATGAACTAAGGGGGGTAATGCTGGTGGTAAGGAAGGTGCAGGGCAGAGGGGAATAAAGGGAAGAAAAAAATGGAACAACTGTAATAGCATAATCAATAAAATATATTTTTTAAAAAGGAAAAGATCAAATTTCCAGAAAAAATGCAACTAAGCGATGAGACAGCCAACCTATCAGATGCAGAGTTCAAAACACTGGTAATCAGGATACTCACAGAAATGGTTGCGTATGGTCACAAAACAGAGGAAAAAGTGAAGGCTATGCAAAGTGAAATAAAGAAAAATAAAATAAAAAATAAAAATAAAAACATAGTATATCAGTTGTTGATTAGGAAGTAAAATAAAGCAAGGTAAAAGATGCAAATCTGTGAGTGAGGGAAGCACTATCTTATAAAGAATACTGGAGAAGTTCTCTAAAATTAAAAAGTTGGAGCATTCTTAGAAGGAATCTTCTAAGGGTCAAGTCACGGTAAATGAAACAATAGATTTTCTTTTCAAAAAAACAGTTGTAAGTTATTATATTCTTTCATTTCTTTAATAAATACCTAACAAGCCAGCATCATGAGGTAGGAATTATGTTAGAGCTCGTTGTTAGGGATACAAAACTGAAGCCAATGAGACATAGCCCTGGCTCTCATGGAACTTACAGGGGAAAGGAGTCAATGAACAGATAGTTCCCATGGTGAACATGGTGATGAGTGCTATGAGAGAAAAATAACAGTATCATGGGAACACATAACGCAAGAACTTAATCTAATCAGTAGAAATGATCCTGAGGAACTAGTGTGTTCAAATTGAGGGCAAGAGAGGTAAGTAAAGAATGGTGTCTACAAAAGCCCTGGCATGGGAGGAACATGGTTCATTAAATGAAGAAAACAAAGCACCAGGAGCCACATGCATACATAAATATTGTAAACGATATGTTTATTGGTGAAAAGGTTAGAAATATTTGCCTTTGGTTTAAAGCCAGGATCAAGATTTTGAGAAAGTCTCCTGACCAAGGCATTATAAGATAGTTCTTAAAATTTTAAAGAAAAAGAACTTTGAAAAACTCATTTGGTATTGGGTTATGTCTTATAAAGAAAAAGAAAAGAAGTATAATAAAAAAAAAATAAAGCAGCACAGGACAAGTTTGAACTCATATCCCTCCATGGACACAACATATCTATAGCTACATATGAAACAATTCATTCTGCAAAAGAGCTGAAAACAAGCTGAACAGATCCTTCACAACAGGGAATAAAGAGCCACATCCAGATGGACAGGAGAGGTAGAGCTGTAATCTTGCCAAAAGCCCACTCCCAGCACAGCAATACGAGTGAGAGGGACTTCTCAATTGTGGGACTTATCCCTCAGGAATGAGGGATTTGTGTCCCACATCAGGCACCTCATCCCTTGGGACCGTGCCAGGGAGATGAGCCCCCAAAGCGTTTGGCTTTGAAAACCACTGGGTCTTACTTTAAGGAAAACCATAGGGCTTTAGGGAACAGAGATTACCCATCTTAAAGGGCTCATACAGGGGCCCACTGTCCCAGGGACCCAGTGCTTCTACAGAAGTTTGAAAATCACCTGGATCACATTTGAAGGAGATTCATGTGCTAATCATAAAGTGACTGCCAGAGAGTCAGAAGCCTGTTAGAACTCTCTCCAGAGACAAAGACAGAAGCAGGCACTATTTTTCCATTCTCCACCTACCTTCCTAGTGCTGGTGCTGGCATGCATCATTTTGCACTCTCTCTCTAACCTGCTAGCACCTGTGGGAGCACCCTGCCACTGTGCTGCTCCCATAACCCTGACAAGGCAAGAGAGGCAAGTGGCTTACACCCATGCCACTCCTGCTGCTCTGGCCAAAGCCAGCAGGCATGCACAGCCCACACAAGGAACATCCTTTGAGCAACTGACTTTGGTGGCCAAGGGAGACTATATTTCTGGGTTCCGTGCATATGAAACAATCATAAAGTTGGTTCTTGACAGGTTATCAGTCCCAGGGCATGACATAGGCTTAAATATACCCTCAGTCTTTCTGTGTGTTGGGGGGGGTGTGGGTAGGCCTATTTACTCGTTCTGGAGCTTCACCCTGAAGGACAGGCTTTGGGTTTACCATACAACTAGTGGCTACAAAAGTGCCATCAGTGAACATAGACCAGAGGATGCCATCTTCGTACTCCCCCTAAGCCATGCTACACTTGGCAGTAACTCCCAGGAGCCCACAGATTCATCTAGAGCCCCTATTTTTTGCAACTGTCACCAAGGGGACACCTTCAGGTCACCTATTCAGGAGACCAGCAGGGTTTAAGATCATGGTCCCAAGGACTGTATACTTGCAAACTTTAAAAGCTGCACCTGAGCATCTAGCCTCCAATCAACCTGAGGCTAGATTCAGAGACTGGGACCCTTTCTTCTGGAATACTCATGGGTCTTGCCATGCACTCAACAGCTGGAATCTACCGAGAATCAATCACTCTGTTTTGAAAATCATAAAGGTTGGAGAGAAAACCAAGTACTTAGACAAGGATAAATAATACATTTTACCTCCTATAAAAGGTCATTTGTTCAAGACACAGAGATAACTCTTTTGCCTAATACAGAGAAACAAACACAAAGAGTCAAGCAAAATGAGGAAAGAGAAAAACATATTTCAGAGGAAAGACAAGATAAATCCCTAAGAGAAAATCTTAATGATCTGGAGATAAGTAACTTACATGATAAAGAGCTCAAAGTAATGGTCATAAAAACGCTCACCAAACTCATGAGAAGGATGGATGAACACAGTGAGAAATTCAACAGAGATAGAAAATACAAGAAAATGCCAAGTAAAAGTCACAAAGCTAAAGAATACAATGACTAAACTGAAAAATACACTAGAGGGTTTCAATAGCAGACTACAAATGAAGTACAAGAAAATGTGAGGTAGAAGCTTAGGAGAAGGAGGAGGGATGGGAGAGATTATAGTACTTGCAGAAAAAACTCATAAATAACTTTGATTAACTGCCTCTGCTTTTAACAAGTTAACAAGAGGTGGTCTGGGGCAAGATAAAAATCTAAGTTAACAGACCTCCACCCACACTTATGCTTAGGAGGTCATGCCCTTCCTTGGAGGAGAATGCACCACCTTATCCCACCAGATCAATATGTAATTCTCTCACTGTGCCCCACAAATTATGTGAGTCATCAGGACAAAGAGACCAAATGCCTATGACTTTCTCATTCACCTCAGCTAGGCCTGTTCTCTTCCATTAGAATGTATCACTAATAAGTTTTGCTTGCATACTTATAGTTTTGCTGATCTGTAATTCTTTACTGCATTGGCAAGAAGAGCCAAGCCTCCCACAACAAAGGGATCATTCTTTTTGAATACAGGACAGTAAGGCTCACCCAAACAGAGCAGAAAAGAAAAAATAATTTTAAAAAGTGAAAATTGTAAGGGACCTATAGGACAACGTCAATAAGAATAGCATTCACACTATAGGGGTTGCAAAGTAGAAAAAAGAAATAGAAAAATAATTTAAAGAAATAATGGCTAGAACTTTTCTAACCTGGGGGAGGAGACAGATATCCAAGTCCAGGAAGCACACAGTGCCAAAATGATGAATCCAAAGAGACCCACCACAAGACACATTATAATTAAAACTTAAAATTTTAAAAACATAGACAGAATCATAAAAGCAGAAAGAGAAAAACAACTTGTTATGTACAAGAGAACCCCCATAAGAACCTCAGCTGATTTTTCAGCAGAAACTTTGCAGGCCAGAGAAAAGTGTCATGACATACTCAAAGTGCTGAAAGGGGAAAAGAACTATCAAACAATAATTCTCTAACTGGTAAGGTTATCATTAAGAATTGAAAGAGAGAGGAAAAGTTTTCCAGGTAAACAAAAGCTAAAGTCATTTACCCTGACTAAAGAGGTCTTACAAAAATGTTAAAGGGGTTTCTCTAAGCTGAAAAGAAAATGTACAAACTAATAACAAGAAAACATGGAAGTTAAAATCACAGTGCTAAAGGAAAACATGTAGTAAAGGCAGTAAGTTAACTTCTAATAAAGCTAATATAAAGATTAAAAGAAAAGTTGTAAAATTAACTATAACTAAAAAATTAGTTAATGGATACATAAAAGAAAAAGATGTAAACTATGACCAGTGCACTTGGAACATTCTCTAAGATATACCATATGTTGGCCCATGAAACAAAGCTCAATAAATTTAAAAGGATTGAAATCACATGAAGTATATCTCTGACCACATTGGAATAAAATTAAAAATCAATAGCAGAAGGAAATTTGAGAATATCACATATATGTAGAAATTAAAAAAACACTCCCTTAAATAGCCAATGGAACTAAGAAGTCATAACAGAAATTGCGTAAAACTTGAAATGAAAGAAAATGAAAGTATGAAATACCAAAACTTATGGAACACAGCTGTATTAGTTTCTTATTGCTACAGTAACAAATTAATATAAATTTAGTTGTTTAAAACAACACATCTATTATTTCACATTTATAGAGGTTGAAAGTTCAAAATGGCAAAAGTCAAGGTGTCAAAAGTACTGAATTCTTCTGGGGTCTCTTTGAGAGTTAACTTTCCCAACTTTTAGAGTTGGCCTATCCTCCTTAGGTCATGATCTTTTCTTCTGACTAGCAGTGTAGAATCTTCAAATCTCACTGTGATTGACTCTTCCGCCCCCATCTTCTACATTTAATGATCCTTGTGAAACACTGAGCTTGCCTACAGTTTCTGGCACAAATAATGCCTCCTTTTGGATTATAAAACCTTTTATTACAAAGTCATAAGCATGTAATTCTGTAACATAACAATATCACACTCAAGCACACCATATGACATTTTAGGTTAAATGTTCAAATTAAAACTATGAATTATCACACCTATATTATTACCCTACCACCACACTCAAGCAGGTGTTAACTTCTGCCAGACCCTGTATATAGCCCAGAATGTCTTCTCAGGATCAGCAGATTATCAGTTTCAATACCTTCTGAAAACTAACTTCTTCTTTGCCATGTAACATAACATCTTCACAGGTTTTAGGGATTAGGATGTGGACATCATTGGGAATAGGAGGGTATATATATATATATATATATATATATATATATTTTTTTTTTTTTTTTTTTTACTAAGGTATAACTGACATTTAATATTTAATTAGTTTCAGATGTACAACGTAATGATTCAGCATTTGTATACATTGCAAAATGATCAACACAATAAGTCTGGTTAATCTCCATTATCTTACATAGTTATAAAATGTTTTTTTCTTATAGTGAGAACTTTTAAGATCTACTCTCTCAGCAACTTTCAAGTATGCCATATGGTAGTATTAACTGTAGCTATCATGCTGTACATTAGGTCCCCAGGACTTATTTATTTCACAACTAGAAGTTTGTATCTTTTGACACCATTTACCCACTTATCCTCCCTTCACCCCCAACCTCTGGCAACCATCAGTTTGTTCTCTGTATCTATGTTTTTTTTTTTTAATTTTGTTTGTTTTGTTTTAGCTTTTAAATATAAGTGAAATCATGTAGCATTTGTCTTTCTTTGTCTGACTTACTTCACTTAGCATAAACCCTTCATGTTTTTTGGGTGGTAAAGCTTCCTGATGTTGCTAGGTCTGGGTTACTTAATCCACCCTGGTGATGTTCCTAAACCTTCCCATACATTTTAAACAGTACTTTTACTAAATTACTCATTTTTATCTGCCTTCTGCCAATCCCTTATTGATATGCTGTGTTTGGTTTAATGTTTTTCATCTTGTTATATGCTTTAATATTGGTTTCTTTGCTCTTCCATTGTTTTTTTTTCAGTTTGTTAAAGGATATCTTTCAGTTTTGTTTTCAGCAGGGACTTTTAGAACTTGGAATTAGTTAAAGTCTTAATGGCATTTTTAGAACTATATGAAACTAACAAAATCTGTAACAAATAATGTGTGATACCTCTTTCCTCAAGATAAGGGATTTGGCCATTTTCCTACCTTTCTCCCTTTCTCGGTCTTAATTTACTCTAGATTGTAAAGTCTTCATGTAAAAATATTTCATTTGTTTATTTATTTTGTACTGGGTTTCATAGCTATCATTATGTTTTTAAACTCTTCATTGCCCATTATGATGTCACAACAACCGAATGTCAATAGGAGTTAGGTCGTGGATAGCAGAAGTTGTTTGGGTGTGTTCAGGTCAAATACAGTGGGAGCATGCTTAATGTACCTTAGTTAAAATATTTAGTTATTTTATTAATAAACATAGTTACAAAATAATAAAGAGGAAACTACTTTAAAGCTTGGACTTTCAGATATGTTTGAGGGATGGAGAGATTTGTTAGATAATTCAGATAAACTTAGTACTTTAAACAGAAATACTAGTTATATTTTCTTATGATGTATTTGATAGCAAGCACCCATTTTTTTCTACACTGCAATTCAGTGACTTGACTGTTAGATACTTTTATTTTATAATTTACTTTTAACATCATTGCATGAGCACCACTGGCCGTAGCCATTTTGACCACCCATCCCCCCTACAGACACAGCATCACACGGGGAGTAAACACAGGATCCACTCCCAGCATGGTATCTCTGAAGAAGTAGAAATGTCTACATTTGAAAACCCAACTTTGTGCCCCACAGCAACACTTGTATGAAGTTGACTTTATTGCCTAAAAATTTAAATAACTTTTGTAATGTTCCTGGTTTGGTTCCCTTTTATCATTGATAATATTCTTGAGACATTCATTTTGAATTGCTGTTTAAAATTTGAATTTATTTGAATTGCTGTTTAAATTATTATTTATTTTCTTTGCAATTATATTTTCCCTCCAAACTGATTTAAGCTCTTTGAGACCACAGACCTTCTCATTTATATTTTATATACATCACACACCTAAGCTCAATGCTAGAGATGCAGAGATGTTCAATAAATACTTCTTAATTTGATTTATTACAGCTCTTATTAGTTCTGTCTGCTTAGTCTGGTAGTACATTCCCTTCTGTTTGGTATAAAGCAGACAGCACTTGATATACTTTGAAATGCAGTCCAGAGTTAATCTCTGAGAAACCTGATATGCTTTTAAACTTTACAGATCTCTTATTATAAAACTCAAAAGGCTTTAAGCATTGACTTTTCATAATCTGTTACCTCATTTGGTATACATTCATATCTACAGCAACATCATGAGGTGAACAAGGGCTCCACAAATCTGGCATTATATATATATTTTATACATATATAAAAAATATATATATATAATTTCTAAAAGCATTTGGGGAGAGTTCAGCTGCCAGGTCTCTGGAGCAAAATGGTTTTCTTGACACTGCTTCTGTGTTGTCTCATAGCCATGTCTCTGGCCTTGAAACTTGAAAACAGGAAAAGGAGGGGGAGGGAGAGAGAACTTCTGTTCATTCCCAGTGACAATCCATTGGGATTCTAAACACTTGAATATTTTCAATTTATTCAGAGGCTTAAAGGCATAATAGAAGGAAACAATATATAAAAATTCTAAAATACTTAGTAAGCCAACTCCATATAAATTATAATGATGTTCCTGATGACAGAGGTTTAAATCACAGTCCTTTTTGATAAATGCTTAATTGTATAAATAGATCTATGGCACCATTTCAACTGGTCTTGCCTCCAGTCTAAGGCCATATCTACACAATTCATATAAAATCATTGAAAATATAATTTTATATTGATAAGTTTAAATATCCATATATTTGGCCACAAGTAAAACAAACATCCAGGTAACTGACTAGATTTTTAAATATTTCTTCCAAGTCCTGACAAAGATATTAAGAATGTAAGTGAGTTACTAGATACATGATTAATAAACTTACATTAATTAAAGGACGATATTCATGAGGAAAAGAGCTTACAGCTGTGCCTCAAATATTATTCCTAAATATGCTAAAACATAGAGATGTTCTTTCTGCCCCAGCACGGAAGATATTCTATAAAGCCAGTCTGATATAAAGATAGGTGAAGAGGTGTTCCTTCTATAATCTTGCACATGTACTTGTGCTGAAGTGACATCCTATAGATGCTATGTTGATAAATGCTACAGGGATGCACCTGGAAACCCAGAGATAAGACGACTGAATGGATATGAATTCCAAATGGTAGCAATCTCTGAGGTCATTTTGCCAGAAGTCCTCTTAAGTGATTGAATGATTAATGGATACAGCGATCCTAGGAACCACAAAAAGTCCATTTAAAAGCTATTTTTGTTTGGAAAGGATTCTTCATTTTTATGAGCATGAATTTTTCTATTACTTTTTATGTATAGTATAGCCCACTGACTTTGACAATAATGGGAAGCATTAATTGATGGCATTGATAGGGCTGTTATAAAATCTAGTGGTGACAGACATTCAAGACACCGAATGTTATTCATATCATGAGATTTCTCTGGTTTGTTACCATGCTTTCTCCACCTCCAACCGTAATTTTCCAGTGACCTTTACCCAGGCCGACCTATTGTTTCACAGTTGTCACTAAAAAGGCCCTCATTCAGTTTGATAATTTAGGGAATTATGGCAGGTAACTGTGAAATAACAAGCGAATGGACACCATTGATCACAGTAAATTTTTTCCACTGTTTTTTAGCCACATAATAAAAACAGGATGCTTCACTCTCAGGGACCAGCAGGCTGGTATAACTTATCAAAGCTGCCTTTTCCTTTTCCTCTGACTTTCCCCTTTGTTTCTTTAAGGGATGTAGAAATGACATCAAACTGTTCAAAATAGCTCTACCCTATTATAGATGACCAAAGAGTTATTTGCTTTATTTTGAAGAAAAAATAATAGCTTTAACCTTTTGTTTTGTACAGAAAACAAACAGGATATATTTTTCATCATCTCCAGTTTTTTTTTAATCTCATCTTTTCCTGCTCTTTTGAAACAAAAGAAGTCAATTTCTAAAATAATTTTTTAAAACAGAAACCACATTACAATTGTCCCTAGTAAAGTTCCAGTGACATCTTACACACCCTGAGAGCATGTCTCATTATCCTCATAAATGACTTTGGATCTAAAAGAATATGGAAACATTGTACTTGATTTATTTGTTAATCAAATGGGTTTCTTTCCCAAATAAATATTAACGTTTAGCAGTGAGCTGAATTTGTACCATACCAAGTCTTCACTTTGCCTCTTTAAAGAGCCTCAGAAGCTGCTCTGAGGTGTTAGGTCTAGATCTACTGACATCGAGACGACTTCCCAGCAGCTCTAACCTCGTAGCTCAGCAGAGCCCTTTCTGGAATACGCAGCCTCACTTGAACCTTCCAAAATCACAACACGAGAACAGGCTGAGCAGTCCCAGGGGAGGCATCTAGCTGTTTACATGGTGCACACCCTCAACCCCACCTTAGAGGGCCCATCCTAAGCAACACATGAGCATTTTCCCACCTCCCCTGACAGAGTATCTGGTTTCCATGTATCTGGGTTTAATCACGGCATGTCTCTTTAGAGCAGTGTTATCCAATTCAAGTGTCTACAATGACACTTTTAAAAAAAAATTTGCACTGTCCAATAAGGTAGTCTTTAGCCACTGTCGAAAGGTGGCTAGTGCACTTAAGAACTACACTCTTTAATTTTATATAAGTTAATTGAATGTATATAGCTATGTGAAACTAGTTGTTATCATAGTGAATAATGTAGCTTCAGAATTCCCTAGAATGTACTTCCTAGTCCTGAATTTCTCAATATATATTTAAATAACTAATAATATTCTGACCCTTTATTTTCTTAAATAAAAATAATAATAATAACAAGCATCTTTCCTTAAACTAGGATGATAAGAATGTTTCATAATTTTTGATGGAGAAAAGTGTAAAGTCTAATTTATGGCATATCAAGTTGAGATTCCAAAGGTCATTTGTAAATATATCATATTACATTCAAATCATTTTAGTTTTACATAACTATAAGTCATATGCAATATTATAATAAGATATTGGAAGATGTAATACTTCAAAGAGTTATTTTCAGCAGTTCTCAGAAACTAGTCAAGAAACACATTTATCTCTATGCAAACAAGGATAGACAGAGAGTAAAATTTCAAAAATTTCTGTTTATGTAAGACAGTGTTTCATTAAAAGTTTCAGATGAAACAAATTTTAAAGGTGGTGCTAGCTCAAGATTGGGAATAATTTTTTTTTTGAATAGTGATAAAAATAAGTTGACCAATTCTGAAATTTCTCATGCACATGGATGGTATAACAGAATTGAATTGGGTGTAATGTTGAAGACATTTTCTTAGGAGAAAATGGTAGTTCATTCTCTCCCGACCCAAAGGAGAGAAGTGAGACAATCTGTTCCTTATCGCCAGTTTAGGAGAATCGGGCTTTAAAGAAATCACCAAAATGGTCCCTATATTTTCTGCAGTACCATGTACCTCTAAAAGAAAATTATAGAGGACAGGTGACTGAGTTATCCCAGAGATTCATAAAGGGCTGGCAGAGAGAGGACTGAAAGCTGTGACGTAACAGCTCCCTCAGAGATTGCTGAGGTAAAGGATATATAACAAATATTTCTGCTAGATAAACCTGTGAGTCCCAAAGAGCCACAGGATGTCTCATTGAATCCCTAGGACATTTAACATGCTCAAGGAACGTAGATGTGAAAGTGCCTTAGAGAGGTGCAAGTGGGGTGGGGAGGGGACACACAGATGTCTCCAAAAGATTCACAAACCTCAGGACAAAATGGGTTTTATACTTTTGTTGAGCCCCTAGAGTATTGATACTAGACCAGGGGAAATTGGGTTAATGTAAGGGATTTTTTGCCATCCTTCCTTCTCAGCTTTCTCTGTATCCCATCACCACGGGCAGAAACCAGCTAGAGGGAGAGGAATGCTGTGGTAGCAAAAAGAAGGAAGATGCTCACTGGTCCTTATCCTTATGATGAGCTTTTCTGTCTGCCGGAGGCCTGAACGGGAGTCAGGGGAGACACCTTTATACTAAATCAAGTTTACAGCTTTGAGTCTTATAATCAGTGGAATATATTCCTGAAGTGAAGTCATCAGAAACTGAGAAGTTAAATCCAGGCCTTGTAACTTCCTGTCCTGGCTGTGTCATTCAGGAAATGGTCTTTGCCATCTACTTCACCCAATTGCTAGTTCCTTTAGCAATAATGTTTTTCAGACTTGACCATGTCTCTGATAAATATCTGTGTCAACTTTTGTGTCCATTGAAAATATATTGTGACCATTGTCCATTAGAATTAATTAACTCTACAGAAATAATCCATTGAAATTGCTGAAAATTGTAGAACTGAAAAATTATATAGTTGGATATTTCAGTCTAATTTTTTGAAAAGCCATTATTTAAAATGTCTTAGAAAACAAATTGGTATACTATGAGCTAAAGATTTAAACCTTTAGTTTCTTATTTTTGTTCTTTGTTCTTTACCATAGCTAGGTGAAAGTTGACACCTGCCAGTCAGATATGATCAATTTAAATTACACCGGATCATGAAGTATGTAATGCATAGACCATTAGCTCTCTTGATTAACTGCTGATGAAATGTTTTGACTGGTAACTTCTTTCAAAAGGTTTGGATTGGTTAGGAACTAATATGTTGATGAAATGGTTGCTTAGCAGCGATACTTAGCCTTAAGAAAAGCCAGAATATTCCTGTGTTTTCCCTCTAAAAATGTTTACCTTACTCTACCTAACTATAGAGCAAAACAGTTGGAATGTTGAATTTCCAAAAATGTGAATAGCCCTCTGATTTTCTTTTTGGTATATTTTATTGATTATGCTATTACAGTTGCCCCATTTTTTTCTCCCCTGTAGCCCCTCTGCCCTGCACCCCATCCCATCATCCTCACAACTCTTAGTTCATGTCTATGGGTTGTACCTATCAGCCCTTTGGCTTCTCAATTTCCTATACTGTTCTTAGCATCTCCCTGTCTATTTTTTTTTTTTTTGATCAACATTTTCCTGCCTCCACTTTTCCCAGCCCTATCCATCCCCACCTTCCAACTGCAATCCTTCCCCCGTTTGGTTTTGTCGATGGGTCCTTTTTGCCTGTTCCTTGATGACCCTTCTCCTCCTTTTCCCCTCTTATCCCCCTCACTACTCCCCTCTGGTAACCATCAGTTTGTTTTTTATTTCAAAGTTGATGGTTATATTTTGCTTGCTTGTTTATTTTATTGATTAGTTTCCACTTACAGGTGAGATCATATGGTATCTGTCTTTCACCACCTGACTTATTTCACTTAGCATAATGCTCCCCAGTTCCTTCCATGCTGTTGCGAATGGTATGAGCTCCTTCTTTCTGCTGTGTAGTATTCCATTGTGTAAATGTACAACCATTTTTTAATCTATTAATTTTCTGGTGGGCACTTACGTTGCTTCCAATTCTTGACTATTGTAAATTGTGCTGCTGTGAACATTGGGGTGCATAGGTTCTTTAGAACTGGTGTTTTAGGGGTCTCAGGGTATAACCCCAGCAGTAGAATCACTGAGTCAAAAGGCAGTTCCATTTTTAGTTTTTTGAGGAAATTCCAAATTGTTTTCCACAGCAGCTGCACCAGTCTGCATTCCCACAAACTGTACTAGCGTTCTCTTTTCTCCACAACTTCACCAGTACTTGTTGTTTGTTGATTTGTTTATGATGGCCATCCTGACTGGTGTGAAGTGGTATCTCATTGTGGTTTTCATTTCCATCTCTCTGATGGCTAGTGATGTTGAGCATCCTTTCATATGTCTCTGGGCCCTGTGTATGTCCTCCTTGGAGAAGTGCCTGTTCAGGTCCTTTGCCCATTTCTTAATTGGGTTGTTTGTCTCCCTAGAGTGGAGTCATGTGAGTTCTTTATATACTTTAGAGATCAAACCCTTGTCTGATGTACCATTGGCCAATATACTTCCCCATACATTTGGGTCCCTGCTCACTTTGCTGATTTTTCTTTAGCCATGCAGAAACTTCTTATTCTGATGAAATGCTATTTGTTTATTCCTTCCTTTATGTCCGTTGCTCTAGGGGACATATCAGTGAAAATATTGCTGCATAGAATATCTGAGACTTTCCTGCCTATGTTCTGCTCTAGGACTTTTATGGTGTTGTGACTTATATTTAAGTCTTTTATCCATCTTGAATTTATTTTTGCACGTGGCATAAGTTGGTGGTCAAATTTCATTTTTTTTTTTTTTGCATGTATCTGTCCAGATGTCCCAACAGCATTTGTTGAAGAGGCTATTTTTACTCCATTTAATGCTTCTGCCCGCTTTGTCAAATATTAAGTGACCATTAAGACATGGGTTTATTTCTGTGCTCTCTATTTTGTTCCAATGACTATGTGTCTGTTCTTTGCCAGTACCAGACTGTTTTGATTACAATGGTCTTATAATACAGTTTGCTGCCAGGTATTGTGATCCCTCAACTTTGTTCTTCTTTCTCAAAATTGCTGCAGATATAAGGGGTAGTTTGTTATTCCATATACATTTTTGAAATATTTGTTCTATATCTGTGAAATATGTCATTGGTATTTTAATAAGGATTGCATTGAATCTATAAATTGCTGTGGGTAGTATGGACATTTTGATGATGTTAATTCTTCCAATCCATGCACATGGTATTGTTTCCATTTATTTGTATCTTCCTTTATTTCTTCAGTGTTGTGTAGGTTTCTGAGTACAGATCTTTAATCTCCTTGGTTAAGTTTATTCCTAGGTACTTTATTTTTCTTGTTGCTATCGTAAATGGGTTTTTTCCCCATGATTTCTGATTCTGATTTCATTCTTGGTGTAAATAAATGCCTTTGATTTCTGAATATTGACTTTGTATCCTGCTATTTTGCCAAATTCATTTATTAGGTCAAGTAGTTTTTTGGTGGAGTTTATCAGGTTTTCTATGTACACTATTATGTCATCTGCAAACAATGACAGTTTTACTTCCTCCTTTCCAATTTGGATGCTTTTTATTTCTTTTTCTTGCCTGATGGCTGTGGCTAGGACTTCTAACACTATGTTGAATAGAAGTGGTGAAAGCAGACATTGTTGTCTTGTTCCCGATCTTACTGGGAAAGCTTTTAGGTTTTGCCCGTTCAGTATAATGTTGGATGTAGGTTTCTCATATATAGCCTTTATTATGTTGAGGTATGCACCCTTTATTCCCAATTTGCTGAGTGTTTTTATCATAAATGGGTGCTGTACCTTATCAAATGTTTCTCCATATCTGTTGATATGATCATGTGATTTTTGTCTTTCTTTTTGTTTATGTGATGTATTATGTTTATTGACTTGCAAATATTGTAGCATCCTTGCATCCCTGGGGTGAACCCCACTTGATCATGGTAGATGATCTTTTTAATGTGTTGCTGGGTGCTGTTTGCCAATATTTTGTTGAGGGTTTTAGTATGTATGGTCATCAGCAATATTGACCTGTAGTTTTCTTTCTTTGTTGTGTCTTTATCTGGTTTTGGCATTAGAATGATGCTGGCCTCATAAAAAGAGTTAGGGGGTCTTCAATCTTGGATTTTTTGGAATAGTCTGAGAAGGACAAAGGTTAGCTCTTCCTTAAATGTTTTGTAAAATTCTCCTGTGAAACCATCTGCTCCAGGGCTTACATGGGCCAGGACTTATTGATCACTACTTCAATTTCACCAGCTGTTATCGATCTGTTCAGGCTTTCTGGTTCTTCTTGATTCAGCTTTGGAAGATTATGTGTTTCTAGAAATTTACCCATTTCACTCAGGTGTACAATTTCTTGGTGTATAGTTGTTTGTAGTGATTTCTTATGATCCTTTGTATTTCTGTAGTGTCAACTGTAATTTCTTTTCTTTCATTTCAGATTTTATTTATTTGGGTCCTCTCCCTTTTTTCCTTGATGAATCTGGTTAAAGGTTTAATTTACTGATTTTGTTTATCTTTTCAAAGAACCAGTTTCTGGATTTATTGATCCTTTCAACTGCTCTTTTAGCCTCTATATTATTTAATTCTGCTCTGATTTTGATTATTTCCTTCCTTCTGCTCACTCTGGGCTTTGTTTGTTGTTGTTTCTCCAGTTCTTGTAGATGTAAGGCTGGGCTGTTTATTTGAAATGCTTCTATATTTTTTAAATAGGCCTCTATTGTTATGAACTTCGCTCTTAGGACTGCCTATGCTGTGTCCCATAGGTTTTAGACTGCTGTATATTCATTTTCATTTGTTTCCAGAAACTTTTTGATTTATTCTTTGATCTCATTATTGACCGATTCATTGTTTAATAGCATGCTATTCAGTCTCAATGAGTTTGAATGTTTTTGAGTTTTTTCCTTGGGGTTGTTTCTAGTTTTAAGCCCTTGTGGTCTGAGAAAATACCTGATATGATTTCAATTTTCTTAAATTTGTTGAGGCTTGCTTTGTGTCCTATCATGTGGTCTATCTTTGAAATGTTCCATGTACATTTGAAAACAATGTGTAGTTTGCTCCTTTGGGATGAAAGGTTCTATATATGTCAGTTAGGTCCATTTGATCTAATTCGTCATTCAGTTTCACCGTATCCTTATTGATAGTTTGTTTCGATGATCTGTCCATTGTTTACTTGGGGTATAAAAATCCCCTACTCTAAGTGTGTTGCTGTCTATATCTTTCTTGAAGTCCTCCAGGATTTTCCTTATATATTTGGGTGTTCCTATGTTGGGTGCATATAGGTTTACAATGTTATGTCTTCTTGAAGGGTTTTTACTTTGAGTATTATGAAGTGTCCTTGTGTGTCTCTTTTATGGCCTTTGTTTTGAAGTCTATTTTGTCTGATGTTAGTATTGCTATCCTGGCTTTTTTTTCTCTGTCCATTTGCTTGGAATATTCTTTTCCAACCCTTTACTTTCAGTCTGTGTAGTTCTTTTATTCTGAGGTGTGTCTCTTGTAGGCAGCATATATGCAGGTCATGTTTTCTTATCCATTCAGCTACTCTTTATCTTTTAATTGGGGCATTTAATTCATTTACATTTAAAGTTATTATTGATAGGAACTTATTCATTTTTTCCCTTTGTATCTGTGTTCCTCTCTCTCTCACTTTTTTTCTTCATCTTCTTAAAGCAGTCTCTTTGGCATATCTTGCAATGCTGATTTGTTAGAGGTGTATTCTTTTAGCCTTCTTTTGTCTGGGGAACTCCTTATTTTACCTTCCATTTTAATTGAGAGCCTTACTGGGTAGATTAGCTTTGGTTTCAGGCCTTTGCTTTTCATTACTCAAAATATTTCTTGCCATTCCCTTGTAATGTTTCTGTGGAGAAGTCAGCTGCTAGCCTTATTGGTTGGTTCTCTCTTGTATGTTACTTCCCATCTCTCCCTTGCTGCCTTTAAGATTCCCTCTTTGTCCGTGATATCTGCCATTTTAATTATGATGTGTCTTGGAGTGGGTCTCTTTGGGTTCCTCATGATTGGGACCCTCTGTGCTTCCTGACCTTGTGTGACTGTTTCTCTCCTCAAATTAGGAGAGTTTCCCATCATCATTTTTCAAACAGGTTTTCTATCCCTTGCTCCTCTTTTCTCCCTCTGGTATTCCTATTATACAGATATTATTATGTTTTATGTTGTCCTGCAGTTCTCTTAACCCCTCTTCATTATTTTTGAGCCTTTTTCATTTTCTTGCTCTTTCTGGGAGTTTTTTTCTACCATGTCCTCCAGCTCACTGATTCAATCCTCTGCTTCATCTAGCCTGCTTTTGATTCCTTCTACTGTGTTCTCAATTTAGAAATTGTATTCTTCATTTCCTCTTGGTTCTTGTTGATAGTTTCTGTGTTCTTTTTCATGCTGATATAGTTTGCTGTAAATTCCTCATAGTTTCCCTGTAGTTTTTGGTAATTTTCACTGAGCTCAGTGAGTACATTGAGCTCACTTGTAACCATTGTTTTGAACTCAATATCTGATAGTGTACTTGCCTCTATTTCATTTAGTAGTGTTTTTGAGGATTCCTCCTTTCCTTTTGATTTGGGGTTATTTCTTTGTCTTCCCATTATTTGGCTGCCAGAACAAAACCACAAAACCCAGGAAACAACCCACGACCGCAAAAATAACCACCCTCTGCAATCCCACTAATAATAGCAAATGAACAGTATTAATAAGGCTGTGAAGAGATTAAGACTATTATTAAAAAGGAGAGAAATAAACTATAATATAACATCTAGTGACTTAATATGCACCAACTTGATGGAGAAGAAATGAATGTTAAAAAGTTACATAGTAAAGAAAATATTGAAAATCATGGAGAAGACCACAGCGGATTCCATCTTGGTAGCCTCTAGTGTTTACTGCTGTTTTTCATTTCTGGATTCACCTGTGGTGACATCAGATGTGGACCCCATCTGACCTTAGGCAGCCTGTTGGAGACTTTCTGAGATCTACTATCTGTTGCTGTCTCCTTCAGTTGTTAATCTAGCCACTCTGCACTCTGTAGTCAGGCTTAAGCACCATAGGGCTGGGCAGAGTCCCTCCTGGGGTTGGGGCTAATGTTTCCCTTCAGGCTGCTGCTACTCAGTGAGTAGTCTGTGTGAGCTCGACGGCTGCTGCCTTATGGGGGATGACTCAGCACAGGACCCCAGAGGCTACTCTCTCAGCTCTCTCCCCATAGTCTCTGTCCCCAATCTCTCCTCAAGTGTCACTAGTCCACTCTGCCCCACCTTTGCCAGGATCTACTGTCTGTGGCTGCCACTCTGCACTCAGCAGTCAGGCTTAAGCACCACAGGGCCTAGGCAGAGTCCCTCCTTGGGGGTGGGGCTATTATTTCCTCTCGCGCTGCTGTGGCTTAGGGGAGTGGTCTGCCTGAGCAAGATGGCTGCTGCTACGTGGGGGATGACTCAGCACCAGGATCCTTGCGACTACCTTCTCAGCTCTCTCCCCAAAGCCTCTGTCCCCAGACTCTCCTCAGACATCTCTAGCCCACTCTGCTCTACCTTTGCCGGAGCCTAGGGTAAGTGTCTGCCAATGAAAATTTATGCATTTCCCCTTTAAATATTTCTTTCCATCTCCAGCCGCCCATCTCTGGCAGAGAGCAGCCCTGCCGCTTTTCTCAGCTGACTGTTATTTGTGTGCTTTGTGGGCTCTGGTGCTGTAGCTGGGGATCCCCGCTTATGGTTTAGACCCTGCTCTTCTCAGGGGGATCCAGCTTGCTGCTTAAATATCCCTCTGGCACTGCCACCTGCGGGTGCCCAGTCAGCCTTCTCGCGTCTCCACCACACTCCTTACCAGTCAGGTTGTGCTGAACTGATTCTTCTGTCTGTCCGAGGTTATAACTGATTTATTTTCTTCTTGTTATATCCTCTATTATTTCTTATTTTTAAACAATTTTCCCTAAGTTTATTTTGGTAAGTTTTCGTTTTATGGCAAATATCAAAGAGTCTGTTTCTCTTAATTCAAAATTTTGCCGACACTGGTTATTTCCTATTACCACATTCCCTCACTATAGTGCTGGAGGTAGAGCCAGAGGAGAAAGCATAGGATTGAGAAAATTTCATTTCAAAATTACTTCCTTATTGAGAATAGAATCATTTTTGCTTTCATGGATGTTATAGATGCTGATAAACTTTTTTAAGAAAAATCATAAACTATCCAGATTTTTTCTGCAGTGAGTAGAAATGTTCTGTTTAATCAACCATATTTTTGGCACTGAGAATATAGAAAAGAGTAATAAAAATAACTTAGTATGAAGGGCTGACTTAAAACCTTTCGTTGTCTTTGGAGTTATCTTTCTGAGTAGTAGTATACACTAACCATGTCCTCCTCCATGGGTATTGTGTCCATATTTTGGTCAGATTGAAGAGCCTGAGTAAGTTCTAGAGATTTACCAAACCACTCTATTGGGCATGGGTCCCAACTATGAGTAAACAGGAAAAGAAGTAATGGCTATTAAATGCAGAAACAAGTACAGAAATTGTTCCTCATACATTTTCTTAATCCCCATAACAATGCAATAATGCAGATATTATTCTTGTTATTATTTCCATTATTTTCACTCTTTGAATTTTTTACATTAAAATACTGACAGGATAAAAGTTTTAGACAAAGTTGCATTGCTTATAAAAAAAAGCTATAGACTTTAAAGCTAGCTGTATTTTATTTTCTTTTAAATTGTTTTGTTTGTTTCACTTTCACACAGTTAGTCTTCAAAGATTCCTTGATGACACTATACATTTTCCCTAAAACTGATCCGAACTACTCAAGGTCCCTTCATTCTGTCTTAGACTTACCAGCTTTCAGGACAATAACAACCAAGTAATCAATGCCTTTAGTTAGAACACTCATTTGACCAGGTGACAATGATCATAGTAGTCCTCATGCCTGTTTTGCAGGTGACTAAGTCATTGATTGAACCATCTAAACCTCAGCTATAGGATAGTCTCTCTCTCTCATCCCTATCTCCATCTCTCTCTTTGCTAAAATGATTTCTCAGTGACCTATGGGTAAATACAATCTTTATTCTATATTACAGGTCTATTCTGAGAACTTCATTTCCATGATCAAATTGAAAACAATTGAAAAATAAAACAAACAACTAAAAGACAGTCTATATTAGTTCTTGACAGAAATATACTGAGGATAGTATGTCTCTGTGTAGCAAAAAGAGAATAAAGAGGTAGCATGTCCTACTTCTCTTAGTACTTCAAGCTTGATAAGCTGGCCTTTTAACTATTTTTGCATAACAAACTGTAAATGGGGTTGAGACAGTGTACATATTAATTTACAGAGAGTTTAGTCCAGTTACAAATGAATACTGCAAAGTATTTTTGACAACTTATTAAATATTTAAGTATGATTCCAAACCCTCAGGCTATTTGATTTTTAAAGCTAAATTTTCTTCTGAAATAGCAATCCATGATGCCTGTCAAAACCCAGAGCAATGATAGCTTTAGGCTACTTTCCAAAAATAAAATAGCAGTCTGTATCAGACAGCAAAGTGCTGGTGCCTTGCTATACATGGTCTCCTGTAACGGTTGATAATTTTTGCAGTTGAAATTTGCCTGCAACTTGGCTAGAAAAGACTGGTTCTGTGTTAACAATATGAAATGAATTTTGCCTTGTCCATCATGGTGATGAAAAAAGAGTGGACAACATGCTTTTGATAAGCAAATGAGTAAGAAAATGACTTACCTTTTTCCAATGAGCAATAAAGTTATAACCAAAATATCTCAACATGAAATGTTTCCCTATTTAATGCCCTCCTCTTGGGAAAAGGGACATGAGGGAAAAATGTCAGTGTTCACTGATCACTTATTCTGCGCCAGATATGTTATGAATTTTCCCATTCTGGTAAAGAGGCTGATTCTAAGAAGAGATTTTTCTAGGCTTGATGGCCTGTTTAAGGTGGAAGGGGGGGGGGGGATACAAAATTTAAAGAGGAAAAAAGAAAAAAGTACTCTTGTTGAGAACTGTCTTTTGTATTTTAAGAAAATATGTTTTTAAAAATTTTAGGTCTGTGCCTCTCAGCAGGGTGGTACTACCCTGCTGCGTTTGCACATTTGTATGTGAATGGGGCAGGGCAGTGAGCTCTTGGTTTTCCCAATGTCTGTGAATGCTCTTGGGATGCTCTTGGCATTTAGTGGCGGGAGACAGAGATGATGACTTCGCTGCCCTGTGCCAGACTATCCAGCTCAACATGTCAGTACTAACCACCCTCAATGCCAGTGAGAAATACTAATCCTCACTATTGGCTAAAGTATTTATTTTATGTAAACATGAAAAGGAAGAACATCTTTAATACCATTTTCATTAATATTGAGATGACAAATATCACGTTTGTGATCTTAGTCATGGCAGTCTGACTATGTAAAGAAGAATAGAAAAGAGTTACGGTATTTTCTTCCCTCATGAATCAGATAAACTCAGGTATCTGTTATTATCAGTACTGCTACTATCATTACTATTATCTCAACAGTTTGGAATAGTTTTCAGGCAATAGAATGTTTCCCCCTTGAAGAGGCAATAGCTCTTCTAAAAGAAATATGATTTATGATTCAACCAGCCCTTTCAAAAGTAAGTTTCTTGCTTATACATAACATAGCTTGCAAATTGCCACCTTTATTTCTTTTGTTATTTTGGTGGAAAATTGTCATGATGTATAATGCTATTTAAAAGTTGATTACAACAGATTAGGTATCTATAAAATAATGTATATCCAACTCCAAAGAAAGTAGTGTCATTCTGCATGTGGGAACAAGCTCCCCTCAGATTCTTCAGTGTCATTGATAAGTTCATATAGGCTTTGGAAAGGAAACTCGGAATTGTGCTGGTGTGAATATAATAGAAAGGGAGTCACATGCAATCAAACTAAAGTTGTTATGCTTACTTAATCTCTTTTTTCTTTCACAAGCGGCCTTTCCTGATTGCATAAACCACCAATTCACACTTTGCTCATTGCCAATAAGACCAGCAAACTGGAAAATGTTTTGGTTTTCTTTTTTCATTTTATTTATCCTTTCTTTTTTTCAATCAAACTTTATTTATTCTGTATAAAATATTTTACAACACCCCATGAAT
This sequence comes from Mormoops blainvillei, assembly GCA_004026545.1. Classification (NCBI taxonomy): domain Eukaryota; kingdom Metazoa; phylum Chordata; class Mammalia; order Chiroptera; family Mormoopidae; genus Mormoops; species Mormoops blainvillei. The sequence continues at coordinate 200,151 of PVJD01002344.1, forward strand.
AATTCAGGAGCCAGGCTATTCCAAGCCTCAGAATATCTTCAGCAACTTACAATCAACCTTCTAATCTACTATTCGAAGAGTGTTTCTTTTCAACTTTGTTGTTCACTTGTTTTTCTTTATGATGCCCACTCTGGATATGTCTATAAAGCATTTTATTCTTGCAAGTTTTCTATCTTCCTGAAGGAATGACAAAATAAAAATATTGGATATTAAATAACATCTTTCCCTAAACACTTACAAGCACCTGGGATACAGAGAAATTATTGAATTGGACTCTCCCCAGGAGTCTGTTAGGAACTTAGAGAACTGCATAAAATGATCAAGGCCAACAAGATGCCATTTGCCTCATCCGTATTTCAATCTTGTTCCAAGTGTATGTAAACTTAATGCCAAGGTCACCTTAATATTCTTTCTGCTACATTCACATGTATAAAGATACCTGAAGAACTATCTGATGATGTAAGGTCTCCTTAAACATTCCCAGGAATGAAAAAAAAAAAAAAGAAATTTAAAATGTATGTAAGTTAGAATTTTTGTATCATTAGATTCAATCCTGTGAGCAGGATTAATGAGGGGTTCAGGAACTCGTAGGAGTATATTGGGCCACAGGATAACTTAGAGGGAGGAAATAGTACTTCTATGGAGAGAAAGAGAAAAAGGAAATCTGCAAGATTATCAACATTTTATCCATGACCAAGATGCCCACACTGTGTCTGTGGATTAGGTATTTGACTAGGGAATTGTAAATACACTCATATTTTTATTCAACTTTAAATAAATGTTATATCTTACTTCAAGATATTCTGGAAAACAAATATTCTTATATATTGTGAATAAGCAGTTCTAATTTATTTTCTGAAACTTGTATTTTTCTTGACAAGTTTACTAATGGAAGAAGTAATTCTTGAGTAGTTATTTATAAAACAAATATTTATGTAAAGCAAATAGTGCTTGCTTTGTTTTCAATTACTCACATCACAATTCTTCAGAAGAAAATGTATGACCCTAAGCCAAACACAGCCACGGTTGCCAGTCTGTTTCTGGATTCTGACAAAAGGAAAAGTCTTCCAGTGGCCCAGGCAGGAAAAAGTCATGCATAGAGTGCAAGGGCTGGGGTCCAGTGGACCCGTGTCCCAGACCTGGGTATTTGCACATGAATATGCCTACCTGGTGCTATGTAGAATAATAACAATGATAAAGGTGAGCATAATAATAATAAATAGTAATAATTTTAAACATTTACTATTCTTTTTGAGTGTTTTGTATGTATTTATTTATTTAATTAAAACTCCTTCTGGAAAGTTTTATCATCACCTACAGTTCATAAAGAATGTCATATTTTGTCTGACAAAATTATACAGAGAATGCAAACATGCAGTATTTCTGAGTATACTTTCTTTTTGCATGTACTTTGTGGGGGGGGGTACTGTTGTCTGTTTATTTATTGAAGATATTGGCATTTCTATGTGTATTAGTGTCCTAGGGCTGTCATGACTAGGATGTGCCACGGATTGGGTGGCTTAGGAGAATAATTGGGTGGCTTAGGAGACAATAATTTATTGTCTCATAAATTTCTGTTCCAGGAGTCTGAAATCAAAGTGTCGATAGGTCCACACTCCCTCTGAAACATCTAGGAGGTCCTCCCTTGCCTCTTCTAGTTGTGTTTGTTAGTCGGCAGCCTTTGGCATTCCATGACTTACAGATCCATCATTCCAATATCTGCTTTCATCATCACATGGCATTCTCTCTGCCTTTACATTGTCTGCCCCCTGTGTGTGACTCTGTCCAAATTCCCAATTTTATAAGGGAAATATAATCTAGTCACATTGTATTAGGGTTCACCCTACTGACCTCATCTTTACTTGGTTATATCTGCAAAGATACTATTTACATATAGGATCAGATAGTTAGACCTTCAACATATATTTTTCTGAGAGACATGATCCCACTTATAACACTTGGTATTATGGTAAAGGAAACTGATACAAAGATGAATTGGACATCTTCCCTGCCATTAAGCATCTGACAATCTAATTGAATAGTCATGAAAGTAAATGGAAAATTACCACATAGAGTATCAAATAATTCAGTTAAGTAAAGTTCAGTGGACTATGGAGGCTGTAGGAAAATCATCAAGAAAGATAAGCTGAAAAATGCCTTGGTAAGTCATGAAAAATAAAAATAAATCAGTCAAGTGAAAAAAAATATGCAGAAGACAAGAGTGAGAATGAGTGAATATGATACACCAGGAAATTTACCAGGAGTTGTATATGGCTGAAATTTAGGGAGTGGATGCCGATACGGTGGGAAAAGACAGAATAATAAAGAAAACAGAACTGATGGGGGACAAAACCAGAAAGGGCCTTGGGCATCATTAAAAATTTTTGGATTTGCTCTTATTGATAATAGGAAATTATAAATGGATTTTTAAGTTAGTGACTGACCAGTTAAAATATGTGTGAGGTTAAGTTTGAGAGTTATTTAGGAGATGAAAAAATGGGACATAATGATCGATAGATGTGATAAAGACAAAGAAAACAGTGGAAAGGGTACTCATGGATCTCTAGTTTAGACAACTGATTAGGGGATTGGGTCAAATCCAATATGCAAAATTTAGCCACAAGATCTACTTTGGAGAGAAAGGATGGTGAGCTCAGTAGGGATACTTCAAACAATTTGAGATGCCACAGATACCAAGAAATTAGTTTGGGGAGGAAGCAGTTGAATCTGCATGTCTGGAATGTGGCTTAGCATTACCTATTGAAATCATCCAAGTGTAGGAACAAGAAGACCACCAAGGAGAAGTTAGCAGAGAGAGAGAAGAGGAACTTAAAGAACACTATAATTCAAACCCTGGAAACTAGCAACTGCTGAAGGTTAGACTATTGATTCCCAATCTTTTCAACATTATGGCACACAGTGAAAGTGAACATTTGTTTGTATAATACACGACCAGGGTCAGCTCTCTGGGGACTTCTGCTGTCCCACATCAACAGTCAATTCTGGAGCAATACTATCTCTAGCACAACTGTAATCCATTTATATTCCACCGGAATACCTATTGTGAAGCTCTCAGGAAAAGATAAACTTAACAAAGTGGTCAGAGGGAGAAGAGAAAATTCAGGAAAGAGTGATGAACTAAAAGACTGTGAAGAGATTGAAAAATGGAGAAATTAGAGGTCAAAAGATGGCAGCTAAGTAGGTGGGAGCTAAACCCTCTTGTTCGTACACCCATCTGGGACCCCTAGCTGATCTTCTGAAGAACTGAGTGATCAGTCAATGAAATTCCAGCTTATTTGAAGTTTGGAAGCCAAAGATTGCAGAGGACGATAGAAAACGGATGGTAAGGAGGTTTTGTAGGCCATAGGGAAGGCCCCCGTCTCCTGGGCCATGGATGCGGCTATGGTGGTCTCCAGCCCCATGCCAAGGACCGAGGCTACCACAGGAGCTTTGGAGGAGAGCTGGCTCAGTGATTGCAACTTGCCAGCTCCCTCCTCTCCCAGAGCAGGTAAGTCACAGACCTGCACCAGTAGAGACCTGGTTGCTGGGCAGTGGGAGACACAGAGCAGGCGGTGCACCACAGCTGAGACAGTGTTCTCTGGCTGGGACAATACTAGAGAAGTCAGGGGGCTGGGCAATACCACGAGATGGGAAAAGAGAAGAGCAGTGACTGACCATGACGCAGATAGTACCAGCACTGGTCAGAGTTGGGCTGAGTTAAAAACTCGGCGATTGTTAGGAAAGGTCACCTGCAACCAACGTGAATTCACTAAAAAAAAAAGGCTCTCAGCTGCTGCTCAAGGACCTCTGGTGAGCTTCAGCAGTGCCCAGGACAGAGAAGGAGGAGGAGGAGAGGCGCAAATTGCTCCAAAAAAGGGCACCCCAATGACTGATCAAAGCGGGGTAACGGGGGCCAAAGAGGTAGCTGTCCCCAGAGAGACTTAATTTAATAGGGGAACTAAAGAGCCCCAAAAGGACTTTGTGCTTGTGCAGTGTCCAGGCCAACAGAGAGTGAGGAGGAGGGGTGCTAGTTGCTCCCACTCAGTGCACCTCACAGACTAATCTAAGGGCTGCACTCCGAGAGGGATTAAAGGCGCCAACCTGACACATATGGACAGTGTGGGCCTTGCAGCGCTCTGAGGGCTCAGCTAGAGGCTGGGAACCTGGAAAACGGCAGCGCAGACACAGCCCCCATCCTCACAGATCCACAGCAGAGAAAGAAAAAAAACAACAGAAAACAAAAAACAGAGCCCGACGCCCCTCTGACTGCAGCATCAAGGAAGACCAGCAGAACACACTGGGTGAGTTTAAAGTTAGCAGGAGGCTTTTATTTTCTTTCTTTCTTTTTTTCCTTTTTTTCCTTTTTTTTCTTGCAAGTGTAAGGCAATAAGACCTAGAACTGTGAAAGGACCCAAGACGGATCCAGAGAGAGACTAGAGGCTAATGCCAAGAACTGAGAGAAAATTTCACTTTGATATCCTTCAGAACTTGCATTTTATTTTTTATTTTATTGTTTTTTTATTTTTTGTATCTTAATTTTTTAAATTTTTCTTCCTTACATGCAGATTTTTTGTTTGTTTGTTTGATTTCATTGTTTGACTAGTTTTCCTGTTCTCTTTTTCCTATTACATTTTAATGTCTCTTCTGACACTGTACCCATATTCCAATCACACACTACTCTTGGTCTTTTAATTTTTATCCCTTTATTCAGATTAAATATTGCCTGTCTTATTATTGTTGTTCCAAATCCCATGCAGCGCCCTTCCCAGGTTTTGGCCCATTTCGCTATCTTGCTGAGCTTTATTACTGTTGTGGCTAACTTTATTTTTCTCCCACACGACCCCAAGTTTCTATCTCTCTCACTATATCTATTCTGGAGTTAGCTCACATTCTTCCCCCCACCCCACCCCAATAAGAGCCTTATCTCTTTTTCACCTTTTTTGAAAGTGGCTACTTGGGTAGATAATCACGCTTATCATGGTACTTCTTGGAGGATCTCCTATCTGTTCTCTACTTGTTAGTACTTTAATTCCCATGGAACGCTCCCCCACTGTCTTACTCTGATTAGCCTTCTCCTGCCCCTGATCACATACAAGATAAGGTGGGAGTTGTGAATACCAGTAAACCCACAGGAGGAGAGAACGCACCAACAAAGGAGCCACCAACAGGAAAAGCCCAAGTACAACAAGAGATGCCACACAAACATAAAAAAGAGCAAACCTAGAGCATCCAGACAAGGAGATCAAAGAGACTGCACCACTGAAGCCCACTGAACTCTACCACAGAAGTTCACCCTACAAAGATAGCTGGCTAAGCAGAGCATCAGGAATCACAGAAACAAACAAAAAGAATCCCTGAAAACAGAAAGATAAAGAAAGAACCAGCAATCAAAAGGAATAGCAGACTCTCCACTAAAAGAGCTAAATGAAACAGAAACAAGCAAACTATCAGATATAGAATTCAAAAGAATGGTGATAAGGATGTTCAAGGAACTCACAGATGACTGCAAGGAACTGAATGAGACCTATAGCTATGAAATAGGAAATAGAAAACTTAAACAAGAACCAAGAATAAATATAGAATACAATTCCTGAAATAAAAAAAAATGCACTAAAAGGAATTACAAACAGGCTGGATGAAGCAGAGGACCAAATCAGTGAGCTGTAAGACAAGGTAGAAAGAAATACCCAGATAGAACAGCTGCATTAAAAAGAACTCAAAAAAATATGAAGATACCTTAAAGGAGATACATGATAACATAAAATGCAACATAATTGAATCATAGGGATACCAGAAGGAGAAGAAAAGGAGCAAGAGATAGATACTCTGATTCAAAAAACAATGACAGAAAACATCCCGAGCCTGAAGAGGGAAAATACCACCGCAAGTTCAGGTAGCACAGAGAGTGCAAATCAAGATGAACCCAGAGGCCTTCTCCAAGACGCATCATAATTAAAGTGTGGAGTTTGAAAGACAAAGAAAGAATCTTAAAAGCAGCCAGGGAGCACATGGGAAAGCTCAGCAAGATAGCAAAATGGGCCAAAACCAGGGAGGAGTGCTGTGTGGGATTTGGAATGACAATAATAAGACAGGCAATATTTAATCCAAATAAGAGGAATAAAAATTAAAAGACCAAGAGTAGTGCGCGCTTGGAATATGGGTGCAGTGTCAGAAGAGAAATTAAAATGTAATAGGAAATGGAGAACAGGAAAACTAGTCATACATGGAGCACCAATAAGGCTCGCAGCTGATTTCTCAACAGAAACGCTACAAGCCAGAAGGGAATGGCAAGAAAGACTCCATGTAATGAAGTACAGCACCCATTTATGATCAAAACGCTCAGCAAAATGGGAATAAAGGGGGCATACCTCAACATAATAAAGGCTGTATACGAGGAACCTACATCCAACATTATACTGAATGGGCAAAAATAAAAGCTTTCCCAAGACGGCAACAAGACAAGGGTGTCTGCTTTCACCACTACTAGTAAACATATTATGAGAAAGAAGAACAAAGTTGAGGGATCACAATACCCTATATCAAACTATAATACAAGGCTACTGTAATCAAAACAGTCTGGTGCTGACATAAGAACAGACACATAGACCAATGGAACAGATTAGAGAACCCAGGAATAAACCCATGTTTCTATGGTCAATTAATATTCAACAAAGGAAGCAAAAGCATAAAATGGAGTAAAAATAGCCAAATGTATGGGAAAATATATATGCCAATGATACATCAGACAATGGTTTGATCTCCAAAATATATAAAGAACTCACATGACTCCACTCCAGGAAGACAAACAACCCAATTAAGAAATGGGCAAAGGATCTGAACAGACTCTTCTCCAAGGAGGACATACACAGGGCCCAGAGACATATGAAAGGATGCTCAACATCTCTAGTCATCAGAGAGATGCAAATTAGAACCACAATGAGATACCACTTCACACCAGTAAGAATGACCATCATAAACAAATCAACAAACAAGTGCTGATGAGGATGTGGAGAAAAGGGGACCCTAGTACACTGTTTGTGGGAATGCAGACTGGTGCAACCACTATGGAAAAGAGTTTGGAATTTCCTCAAAAGACTAAAAATGGAACTGCCTTTTAACTCAGTGATTCCACTGCTGGGATTATACCCCAAGAACCCTGAAACACCAATTCAAAAAACCTATGCACCCCAATGTTCATAGCAGCACAATTTACAATAGCCAAGTGTTGGAAGCAACCTAGGTGCCCAGCAGTAAATGAGTAGATCAAAAACAGTGGTATATTTACACTATGGAATCCTATGCAGCAGGAAGAAAGAAGGAACTCCTACCTTTCATGACAGCATGGATGGAACTGGAGAGCATTATGCTAAGTGAAATAAGCCAGGTGGTGAAAAACTAATACTATATGATTTTACCTATGAGTGGAGACTAATCAACAGAACAAACAAGCAAGTAAAATGTAACTGGAGATATTGAAGTGAAAAACAAACTGACAGTGAACAGGAGAGGGGGGATCAGAAGAAGGGGGGAAATGGGAAGGGTGGTCAAGGAACATATATGAGGGACTCATGGACAGT